>MU006574.1:0-90984 GCA_010093795.1 Sporormia fimetaria CBS 119925 | reverse complement strand
ACAACCTCCACGACAACCTCCACGACAACCTCCACGACAACCTCCACGAAAACAACCTGCACCACAAGAACCTCCGCACGGATCAACCGTGCCATTCCCTATTGTCGTTGCCGACAAGGAATTCACATATAAGGATTATTCGAATGGCTCTTTCACGGTATATAAAGCTACAACACCCACGGTCTTGAAGACTCCCCGAGCAAGGAGATACAGAGCAGACCTCCTTGCTACCTGTTATCGGATGCTGCAATACCTCCTCCGCGAGCGGGATGAAGAAATCAAGGAAGAGCTCAAGGCTTTTTGGACAAATGGCTGGCAGGTCCGCAACATTCCTGACCCTCGAGACCCACGATTTGGTGACGAGGATCCGATACGGTGTGCTTTCCTCTGCGTCATCGTCCACTACATGATGATCTACTATAACTACGAGTTGCGGGGAGAGAAGCGACTCAAGATGAGGTCCCGCGCCGCTCGGGAAGACGTACCGCAATGGGCGACGAACCTCGAATGGATCAGGCTGCCAAGACGGTTCGATATAACAGCCCACTGGCCCCGCAAGTACACGCAGTACGGAATTTGCCCCATATTCTGGAAAGTGAACGTTCACATGCCTAAATGGACTGTGTTCGGGCCGGAAGAAGGAAACTTGAAATTCAGATTCTATTATGATGACCCATTCCGGAAGGAGGTGCAACTCGCACTGGTTTCAAATCGGCACAAACAAACCTATTATTTTGGTAACCATGGGGAAGCACTCCAGCTGACTCCTACTCAAAATTGGACAGGTTATGCTTATACGCACCCTCAACAAACAATCCGTCAACAAGCATATAATGCGCAACCTTTCCTTCAGCAGCTTCAGCAACGACAGCCGAAGCCCATACAGCACCACCACAAGCAGGTGGTATCTACTCCGTATCCGCACTTAGCGATGCATTTCCAGTCTCGCACATCGGAAGACCGGCTTACCGGATCGGAAGAGAAGAATCACTTTGTGCTGAACCAAGATGCAAAGCATAACGACCGCATGTTGAACGAGTTGAACATACGCCCTGACGCATGGTGACATTCCTGGATCCCTTTGAACGCAGTCAAGTGCTGCAGAATTATATTCGAGGTTCTGTATAGAGCAACGTGCTTAATTAGAGAGTGGATTTTCGTATGACAGAAGATAGTACCTAACGGGTTCATGTTGACCTGACCTCATTCACACATTCGCACGCTCCAGAATTGCCTGGGTGAACTTTGATGCCTCCAAAATCGGCGGATAAACCCCTAATCCCGCTTACAACAGTCACAACCCTTTTACTACCGAACGGCGGTTAGTCTATTGCCCTTCAACGCCCACGTGGCACAACAGATGCCTGCGCCTCACACAAGTAAGACCAACCCTTGGGAAGGTGGCTCTACCATTTCGAACCTTCCAACATTCTGACATCCCGACGTCCGGGCAGGACGCAGTCATCATGGGCGCGTAGTAAGAGCCGCAGCAGATCTGGCGGTAGTAGGACCGAAGCGTGTCCTTCTCTAGATATTATAAACACTCTGGATCTGCAAAACAATGGACAACTCCAGAACCCTTCTCTACGTATCTCATCATCGCCATTTGTTTCTCTTTCGCTTCGACTAGCGCTTAAGGGCGAAGTCAATCTAGGCCACGTCGTGCCCGTCTCACTTTGTACCCAAGGATAATCATGGGAATTCAAAGGCCAAACGCGGCCGATCACCTTGGCGCCCACCCTTTCACCATCACTGAACTTCTCCAGTGCCGTCAACTCGGCGCACGCCCAGCCAAAGTTCCACTCAGACTCCACGATCCACAGGCAATAGCAAACAAATCCGGCCATCTATTACCTCTATATCGAATGTACGAGTACCTCATCCGCTACCGCTCCGATCTTTTCTCAAACGAGGTCATTCAATTCTGGAACTTGAATTACGCCGTGAAAGACATCCCGAACCCGGCTGATTTCGATGAGAAGGATAAGCAAAGATTGGCCATCCTTTGCACGCTGACGCATTATCTGGCTAAGGTTCTCAACGAGGTGAAAACCTTCTTTACGGAACCACACTCTAAGGACCCTGAGACAGTACCGGAGTGGGCCGTATATAGAACACATCGGCTCTCAGTCGAGCTGACAATTCCCAATCTGTCCTACAGTAGAAAATGGGGGTACGAACCTGGGAGGTATTGCTGGGACCTATTCCTGGAGGTCAATATTCAGATCCAAAGGTTACCGCCGATTACCGATGAGTGGGTAAAGAAAGGTATACTGTCCCTCAGGGCTATGAAGCAAGCGGGTATGCCACCCCAGAGCAATCCAGGGTGGAATGGCGCTGCCCCAAATCAGCAAATGCCGAATCCACTCCCTCTAAACAATGTGTCGAACTCAGGACAGCTTCCGGCCTATGGGATCGGGGTCCCGTCTATGGGAGGGCTACAACCTTTCGGTTTTTGGCCATCGCAACTATATATACCGCCTCACCAATTGCAAACGTCTGCCCCTCCCCAAGAGGGGCTACTAGCTTCAGAATCCAGAAATCCTCATTGGAGCACAACCTACAGGCACTTCCCAAGGACTTCATATACTGCCCCAGTGGGTTCGAAGCAGAAAGCCAGTGGTTTCAATTTGGGATTTCGAAGAGGCGGAGGCGGTGGCAGAGAGGTTACCATAGGTAGTCTGAAGATAACTTTCCCCTGATGTCTCCTATAAAAAAAGTACTTGACAGATTACTGTTCATGTTATCTCAACCTGCTTGACAATCTCTTTAACGCTTCAAAACTGCATGCATAGGCCTTGATGCCTACAAATTATTTCGGATGAAAGCTGGAATTCTACTTATACTACCATCCTTTGACTAGGGTAGCGGACGGCGGCTAGTCTACGTACTCCTAGCGCCCACGTGGCGCAACACCCTGGGGCAGTTGCGTTGCATGCGCCCACACATCCTGGCTATGCCTTCCCATCCCAACTCCCAACTCGACAACGATGCGACAGAAGGCTTGTTCCACGGGCGCGTAGCGACAGCCGCAGCAACTACTGGCGGAAGCAGGGATCAAAGCGTGCCCTTCTCCAGATAGTATAAACACTCTTAGTCTGCAAGGCAACCCTGAGTTAACACGACGCACTTCCTGTGCATCCTAGCTTACTGTTATATTCTTTTCTGCTCTTTTACCTAGCATTTCCAGCGAGCTCAGCTGGGTTTCGTCCTTCCAAGCTTACTTTGTACTTTTGTACCCAAAGATATCCATGATAAAACGGTTTTTCCGCAATCGATCGGGCGTCGCTGCCAATGTCAATGCCGTCCCCGTCGTCTACGTCGCCCGCAAGCCCCGAGATATCATCCGTCTTCGTGCACAACTTGACCGACCCGGATACACCTCGCAGCCTATAGTTCCAAGTGCAATACGACACCGTTCCACTGAGTACCTAGGGTATTACCATATACTTTTTCTATATCGGATGTACGAGTACTTCATGCGTGACCGCCGCGACGAGTTCTTCAAAGCAGTCGCT
Organism: Sporormia fimetaria CBS 119925; assembly: GCA_010093795.1. NCBI lineage: Eukaryota > Fungi > Ascomycota > Dothideomycetes > Pleosporales > Sporormiaceae > Sporormia > Sporormia fimetaria. The sequence continues at coordinate 87,466 of MU006574.1, read as the reverse complement.
TATTTCCGGATGTTCAATCATAGGACGAAAGACATCCCCAACCCAAAGCTTCTCGGGGAGCAGGATACAGAGATATTGGCCATACTTTGCGTGCTTACACACTATCTGGTTGAACTCATCAATTTCATCAACGAAGTAAAAGCCGAGGAAGCGTCACGAGGAGTACCCATGGACAAATGGGAACCCACAAGGCGGCCCTGGAATGCTCTACAGATTCCACGCGGAGAGTACGTCGAAGAGCAAGTACCGAGCTGGGCAGCTTTCCCTGAATCATATGCACTCCAGTCGCCATTGTATATACCGAGCCCTTCCATGCGCTGGAAAGGAGGTAACTGTGGTAACGAATACCCCGCGAAACTGGATGAGTGTTGTAAGTATTTCTTGAGAGTCAATATTCGAATCTACCCAATACTCGAGGATTACAAGGACTGGATCAGGTGGACGGCACCAAATTATGGCCTACCGGAGATAGCTCGAGATTATCAAGCCTCAAGCAATGCCTCATCGCAAACTTGGGTCGCGAGACCGCCTCCATTAAGCTCCGCGGCTCCGCCACCGTACTTCCCTCCGGCCCATTCTGGCATGTTTTACGTGAATCCAATATACTATGAACCCCGACACGCCGACTGGACGAAATTTCCATACGAGTTCTATTCCCAGAAGCGTCGAAATAAGGGTTTCAGGGTTGGGGACTTGGGGCCGGCGTTGAAATTCGAATCACTAAGAGGCGGAGGCGGGGGCGGAGGGTTTAATTTCAGTTTTTGATCTCCAGGCGCTTCCCGGAGGTCCTTTTTCGAACGTTCTTTTTGCTGCTCTCATGTATTGTTTTTTTCGCAAGCGGTGTGCATCACTTCGTTATGGAAGCCGTCTAGGCAATATCTGTTTTCCGGTGCGACCATGTCATTCTTTCTCTTCGTTGCAAATTTATCGCAGCGTCCATGGTTTGCGTGGAAATAAGATGCGTACGTTAGCGTATAGATGAAGTTTTGGATGTGAAATCTTGTAATTTCCTTTCTGGTGTCCCAATATGTCGAATTTCCTCGTGGTACGCAGCGATAAATTTACTCCCAGAAGGTTTTTGGACCGAGGTGGCATATTGAGAACATGCATAACTAGAGTGGAAGGACGCCACTTACTCGTTACCAACTAACCATGGATCTACTTGCAACTGTTATCAGTTCTTTGATGTGTTGTGGGTCGTTGATAGCGCAGTTGCTTAGATCGACAATCACCCCAGGGCAAGATTCGGGAGTGAAGAAGTGAGCCACCCCGGAATATGTAGCATTCGCATCGTCGCATCAAGTAGATTCTCACTGTCTCCATGGAGCTGTAAAATTAACACAGTATCATGATTCTACGCGCGTTGATGTTGAAGCAATGGACGCCTAGACTGCTTGCCTAAGTGTGCAGCGTCTAACGCTGGGTAAAATCCGCTTTGCTTGCCTGAGCTACTGCAGGGCGAGGAAGGACAGCAGACCGTATCGTAGAGCCCGGGTGTCTACTTCCACGCTTGCGGCATGGCTTGGGTACCTAACAAAGGCGCAGTTAAGGAAGGAAGTACAAACATGGCACATCAAACGTACTCCTGCTAACTTTCTGGCAGGTACAAATCTGAAATGTCATTTGCGTATCGATCTGGTTCGCGATCGTTGCTTTGCAGCCGTGCCCAGCCCCACAACATCAGTAGAGGGCGCAGTTGCTTGGAATCGCACCAGAAATCCTATACTAGAGAGACGTTGAAGATGCCGAGCGCAAATTGTCTTCGTGGCCACAACGGGCGTAACGTAGAAGTCGGTTCGAAGCGCGCGCGTTGTGGCTGAAGGAGACGCCCCGGCAGGAACGCCCCTGGATCCCATTTGGATCGCCTAACGCCCACCTCGATACTTACATCGGATCTGTGCTAAGATCCCTTGAGCAGTCAATAGCGATCTTTAGGAAAGCGGCTTCGCAATCCTTGTTGGAGTGTAGTGGGCCAATGGCTGGGACATTGCTACCCACCGTGCCCCAGGGGGCGCATCCACAGCGGGACGCCCTGGCAAAGGCGCAGCTCCTCGAGGGAAGTGATTGCATTTTGCCCCTCAGGTTAATTATGACCAAGGAGGACACCGGGCGGTATATAGTCCCGTCTGTTTGTCTCTCCATGTTAGGTACACCATTCGACAGCCTTCCCAACCGGTCTGCGATCATTATCCATCTATCTCTTATCTCCGTCTCTTGTACAATCTCGCAGTCAATTGTTTTTTAAAATTATGCAGTCAAAGTTGTATTCAATACCCTCCGTCACAAACAATCGCGAGCAGGCAGGGACACTGGCACACGACCCTTTCTCACTTCCACTCAATGGCCGTCCGTGGAGCGCTAAGTATATCCTGCTATGGCGTACCAGTCTGCCTCGTATGGATCGTCCCCCCGGTCCATATTTGCCGACAATCACAGGCGTCCAGCAGTTTCCATACGAATGCCGACGTCTTGCATCCATCTTCAAAATGTACGAGTATCTCCTTCTCCGTGACGACGAGAATTGGGTGAAGGAAGTCGGCGATTTCATTGTACAGCAGCGCCAATTCGATTTGGAAAAAAGATTGCCTCTGGAAAAGACTCTCGACCCCCATGACGATATGTTCAACCATGCCGAAGTTTTACAAGGGGATCCGGTGCGCGCGGCTGTTATCTCTGGGATCGTGTACTATCTGGTTGAACTCATGAACACGGACATGATCAAACTCAAACCCTCAACCGGAGTCATTCACAAATTGCCAGTCTGGGTTTCCAGCCGTAAATACAAACTCCCCGTCAGATTTGATGTTCCTGATAGGGCAGGGAAGAACCCCAACCCTGAAAACTTCTGGCCGATATTCATGATGTACAACGTCTTCGTACAAAAAGTCGATGTCCCCATTGGCATATCTAAAACTGGGGCATTTTTTACTGATGAACGTTACGCCTGGGCAAATTTGAGGCGAGACCAGGTAGATATGTCAGCGCTGCGTGACCATGGTAAATAAGGAAAGGCTCTCCTGATCTCATTATATATATGATACGCTTTTTCAGAGTTTCTTCCAAAATGACTGGTAGTTGTTAGTGACGATTTGAAGAATTCGCGTGCGTCAATGTGTGAGCTCAGGGTACATGACGGGCCTGTCGGATTTCGGTCATGAACTTGATCATGCGAATCATAGATGAAAGTGACAGACAGAATCATGTAGATTGGTAGTTTTCGGATTACATTATCAATACAAATTCAAGGCAATAAATACGTGTGCGTTATAAATCTCGAATTAATCACACTTCCTTTATTTTGTTTCTATATTGTGATGTGTGTTATCATGATGTGACAAGGTAGGAGTACGTAGGACTTGCACATACAAGACCTACATATGAAAGAATAATCTACATACAAAATCGAAGAAGAGCATTTCTTTATGTACACCAGAAAGTCACTAGAGTATAAACATTGAGGCGTTAGGCAGAAAACACTAAGAAGCGGGAAACGGACTATGCTCGATAAGGGAAAGAGTAAGAAGACGGTGGTTGTCAACCAAATTTGCGTTTCATCTTTGTATATAGTCTTTTCTCGCGAATGAAGATAGTTTCATTGACAATAGCGCACAATCCCTCCCTCTTGTCTTCCAAACGACTCATCTTCTGATACCCACCATACAGTGGGAAAGCACCTGCAAGCGACCGCTTATGCTGCTGCTGTACCATCCCACTCTTTGGGGCTGCTTCCTTATCTCCCTGGATCATACAGTGATGGTGATCAGCCCCCCTACGCTTATAAGGCCGTCATTGAGTACACACGGCATCTCAAACCTATCCTCGCTAGCTTTTTGATTCGCAGGCCAGGTGAAAGCTGAAGCTTTGGTTCCTCGCCACCCCTGACTCCAACTTTGTGTTCGCCCTGGGGCGTTAGTTGATTTGCAACAGTGTTTGCTTCCCATGGATTTGGTTCACGCAATTAACCTGGCTCTGGCGAGACCGGACACATTTTGGTGCGCATCGCTCTTACCGAAGCGCGCGCGGTTGTGCCTGGAGGAGACGCCCTGGGCAGTAACGCCCCGGTGGATGGGACAACATGGCATCGGCGCAGCCTTGAGAAGGAATTAGCTCAGTTTATTGCAGCGGTTAGGAGCTACGATGCATTTGGGTAGAGATCGTTTGAAGACCTACTCCCCGGACGTCGTTCACCGTGGCTTAGTTCGCTTCAAAATTATCGCACCTACGCCCAGCTATTTTACCTAGCAATCAAATCCTGAGAATTTATCAGCCTCTTTACATATATATCATGGCCACAATCCACCGCCCTATCTACGTGCCTCGCTATCAGCCGGCGATGCCCGGGACAGAGGCGCTTTCAGGATGTATGAAGGTTTGGTGTTCAACCAACCCGAGGAATTCAGCGTTGCCTTTGAACAATTGGAAGCGTATAATAGCGATTGGGGCAGATTAATTGTGCCTCCCAAATGTGCCGGGGCGCTAATCAACCTTAGGGTAAGGTTCAACCAGGACCTCGACCGGGAAAGCAAAGAACAAGGAGCCTTTTTGATGGGGCTGATGGAATACTTTGTTGTTCCTCCCTGAAAAAGACCCACAATGATGTGGAAACTTTCCCTATTCAAAATTGGCCGTTCTGGGCGCAGCGTCAGCACGCCAAACAGCTCATGCTCTGCCAAGAGAATCCGGACCCGGACCGCAGGGATCGCGTTATAATCCAGGTAGACCATCTGAAATGGGGCATTGACTGGAAATTGCTTCAATCATGCAGCCCCTTTCTCTAGCGACATGGTGTTCAAGTCCAATCATCTAAGAATCAATTCACAAAGAGGTGGTTCACCAGGGAGTTAGGAGAGGACACTTTCACAATGGCCGAAACCTAGCTGGGCTGTACCAAGTGGATACAACTGTAGCATACTCAGAGACAAAACTGATCTTCGGAATATGTTCTGTGTGCTCTCGACGGGGCACTTCTAGAGCACTACTTAGCCTGCAAGTAGCCATTTGAGAATAGAAACAACAGGCCATACGAAGACAGTCTTTATGTGCAGTCAGATGAGTGAAATGATGAAATGGATCCTGGGTGAGCCCAGCAGCCCTATACAATGTCCACGATCTTTCAGCAGCATTTCTCGCCGTCACAAAATCTCCGCTCCCAATCAATCCATACCCTCAAGCATCTTCCCGCTTCGACAGTAATAACTACCCCTCGTCTTGTACACCCTGAGGCATCCTCAAGGGCGCACATCAGACGTATTCCGGCCAAGTTTACCGCAAGTCTCAAGCAATATCTCCCATTCTTTTCCACAGTCGTTAGGATCGTTGATTTTTTGCTCGTGATTTCCTACGGCTTGCAGCAAGCTTAGCGCCACAACATTGGTATATCGCGCAGCTGCTTGCAGGGTGGATTTGCACTAGACATCCGTTAGCAGAAAAACGTGGCCAGTTTTGATCGCGCATTGCCTTCGCCACTCTTCCCTAACCGGGCGAACACATCTTCGAAGCGCGCGCGTTGTGGCTGCCCGGTGGGTAGACCCACCCCGGGGCAGTCACGCCCCGGGCACCTGCCCCAGGATGCACGACACCATTGGCATCGCCCGATGTCGGTCTACGTATGTTCCGGAAAATTGCCCTTTGAATCCTTTTGAGTGTTGACACTGTCATAGATCGTGCCTAAAGGTGGCTTTGCAACTCCTACCAAGACCATAGTGGGCCCTTTGGGAACCGAAGCACGATGTCGTCTCCACTCAACATCGCGGTGGGAGCCCGAGGACGGTGAAAGCGCATCGCCTCGGGGATGGGGAGGAATTAGAATGATTGTCTCCATGATTACTGGAATTAGCCATCGTAGTCAAGTTTCTATAAGAATCAGACAGTCGTCGTTCAATGTGGTCATTATCCGATCAACAATTGACCCATCCTCGCCGACATCTCAGCCACTTCAATCCGCGCGCCAACCGCGACATCCTACCAGCCTTTCTCCATATACATCATGGCCGCACCAGTCTTTGACCCTCTGATGAAAGTGTGTCGCCCATACTCAGTCAAAACCATCCAAACCTTTGCAGCGAACTCTCGTTGGCCTGTTCAGGACGGCAGCTGGGACCCAAGGCTCTACCCTCATGGACCACCGGACAACAGGATTCAGCTACTTCACCATTTATATGAAGGTTTGGTAGCCGATGATCCGAAGGCATTCACCATTGCACTTCGGAATTTGTATCCTTTCCAGAATCCCCAGAACTTCACCACGATGAACTTGCCGCCCGAATGCACACGTCATGGACTCCTTTTGGAAGACAAAGAACGAGCCAAAATTTTGGTGGGGTTGATGGACTACCTATACTTGTACTTCTATGGAAAAGGGTACCCCAAGGGCAAAATCATCCAGGATAAATCCTTGGAGCAGCGGCCGTACGTCCAAGCTATCAAAGGAAAGCATGCAGATATAGCAAAACCACGGCTCAGTAATGAGGAGGTCGCTCGAGTTCTTCAGGATTGCCGGGGATTTCTCCGCCAACATGATGTTTCCATCAGAAGATACATCTAGATTACAAGTCACCAGTACCTTTGGGTAGGCAGTTTACTAGAATAAAACTTCAGGAACTACCTATAGAAGAATCAAACCCTGCAAATAGTAGGCGCTAGCAAATTGGTCAGCATTGCAGCATCTAGGCGGAATCAATTGTTTAACAATCAAAAACCGCCAATCAGCCTGCAAGTAGGGTGTCAAGGATAGAAAATTACAGAATCATATCTTGTCACGAAGGCAGGTGTTATGTACGTCGATTCATGTTAAATAGCAAAGTTGAAGACTTAGTATTAGACAGCAGACACCTATATTGCGTTCTTACCCTTTATCTGCTTTCCCTTCTCCTTGCACACTACATCCTCTTAGGAACCTTGCGCCACTTTAAACTTCTACTGCATTGAGAACAATTGCATCGACACTTCTTACATTAAAACCACAACTATTTCCAGGTACTACCCTCTCGGTGCCCATGAGCAACCCGGAGGAACCTACGCAGACTCTACGGTACATCATGTCTAGAGAACTTCGTACACCCGCGGAGCTTCGTCCACCTCAGACAGGAAAGTTTTAGCGCGGTAAGAGAACCGTTTTTTCAGTTCCAAAGATGGAAGAGGGTTGGACTAAGGGCCAACAATCACTTTTCACTTGCCACTTAAAACTCCCTGTATAATAATGATGGACGAAACCAACCTTTGGAGAATATTCTAGGTTTTACACGGTCCACAAGTTGGAGACTTGGTGTCGAACAGCGAACACCCACTTCACATTCCTCGCCCCATTTAGCCCTCCCAAATAGCATCTACATCAATTTGGGAGGCAGTGGTAACTCCAAAATACACCCAAACGAAGGGAACGTTCAAAGGCGGTCGTCACTTCCCAATTAGACGCGTAACATCCTGCCCTCGGGGACAAGGCTCAACCATGAGTGAGCTGGAGAGTACATGTTCAAAGAGTCCCATATCATCGCAAAACTACCTAGAATATCGACGTGAAGCTGTTGTCCAACTTCTTCTGAGAACCTCCACGCTACGTGCTCCGTCATAGCTCCACCGGGCGAAAATGTACCCAAAGCGACCGCGATGTTGTTGGAGAAGACGCAGCAACGCCACGAGGCGCCTGCCCCAGGATGAGCGACTTCCTTACCATCGCCCGATGTTGGTCTACGCACTTTCCAACAAATTAGGCTTGAGGAAAGAAGATGCGACTGTTATAGAGCGTGGCTTTGCAAATCCTCATGGAAGGCGGGGAGCAAAGTAGACCCCCATCAACCAACATTTCGTCTTCACCCAGCGCTAACGGGGCTGTCTGGCAGAGGCGCAGCCAGGAAAGAAAGCATTGATGGGTTACTGCAACTGTGAGGCGATATTCATGCATTGTGATAGTAAGTATATAAGACCTCGCCCCCGTCGTTCACTGTGATCATCGCATCGACATTGATCGCATCGACATTCATCGCATCGACATTTATCGCTTCAAAACCTTTCGACCTACTTCTATCCACACATCAATCTTATCATCTCTCAAACTTTCTCAACACATACATTATGACAACACTTGAAACCATTGAAATACTGTGACGGTTCAGGCACCTTGCAATCCTAGTGGCCAGTATCAAATGCTGTTGCCTACTGATGCCTACACCGGTGCATTGCAGCCTACTGCTGCCTACTGCTGCCTACTGCTGCCTACTGCTGCCTACTGCTGTCTTGTCAACTCCCAGCTATATAGGATTTGCTAGATACCTTCATTATAAAATCAACACAGTCTTTATCACTATCTCGTCCCCCCATAAATACCGCTCAGAAGGATCAAGGCAAACTGCGATCTAAAAGATCTCCTCAAGGACATGTCTAAGGCGTTGAAGACCAACAATGCGTCATTGTTCGCTACTAGCTGTCTGAAGTTGAAGGGGGTGCAAATGGCCTCTAGCAATGGACGAGTGACAAAAACCCAGGACCTTTTGCGCGACCTGGCTAGCCCGACCGAATGCACTCCGGGTATCAATCTCAGCGACGCGAAGAGAGAACAAGGAGCGATTTTCATGGGGTTGATGGAATACTTATACTTTTATCTCTACGGCACCGACTTTAACGAGAAAACACCCGGACGGGTTGACCCAAGATGCAGAGTCTGGGCCGAACAGGGGCACGGGGGCCGTGCATGTTTCTGGCCGGAATGGCCGCAGCCGGAGAACGCCAATATCTGCAAGCTCAGCCGAACTAACTGTCCCGTTGTTACGATACCGCTCCAGGGGCCAAATCTTATTCCCCTAAAATGCTGGAGCATTCTCCGGAAATATCGTATTATTGCCTCCTGCTCCTAACTCACCGAGAGTACCACCCTTAAGAGGTCACGGATGGTGACTTACTACCCTAGGTAGGCAATGGGTGGGGCATATCGACAATTTGGGAGCAAAAGTTGGATGGAGTGATGGAGTTGGAGCACGTCCTGGGGTAGACAGAGAATCAACCATTGGAAATTATTCTGTTCGTATGTTGACGGTTCAAGAAAACTACCCTGCTAGTAGCCCGTTAAGGATAGAAACAATAGAATCATACCTTTGCAAGAAAAAATCTAATGGGGGTGTGTACAGTTACCTAGGTTAAATGCTAGATTAAAAAGTGAATACTTGTCTTACGTTCTTTAATTCTTTTAACTTCTCTGCTTTCTTCCTGTCCCTCCTTATTTTGAAGGCCTAGCGCTATCCTAGGGCGCAGTCCTGTTGTGTTCTTATGTAAGGGTGCGTAGGATTAACCTGTTGCGAGGAATAACAATAATGAATTCGATGGCGCTTAGAGGAGGCCTGAGCCAGCCTCTAGAAGCGACTCTACGGAGCGGGAAAACTATCTATCGATCACGTGGCTACGAGCACGTGATCGATCAACCGATGGCCAAAGCCGAGGACCAGTACAGGGCTCTCAGCCCCTTACATCTTATAGTGAAGAGGCTGTTCTTCTTCTTTGCACTACACGCGCTCTTATACAAGGGCCTAGGTTCTACGATAGAAAGAGTTACTAGCATCTGTCCTACCCTACATTCGATTTAGATATTACACATAGCCTCTCTGTAATTGTTGACTCAGCCCAAGTAGTGCACAAAATATAGTGGATAACTGATTAACTTTCTACTTCTCTAGATCCAATTGTGTATATATATAAGTTGTTTAACGTTATATACATAAGTTAGTTCCCCGTCGACTTCGGCCCTGCCCCGGCGACCTGTCGATGACTGCCTAAACGTCCGTAACCCCCTTTTATAACAGTGATTGTATAGGTACGAATAGCCTAGGACTAGGGTGATCTTAAACTAAATGAGCGCTACTAAGGGGCCCGTAAACCTTAGTATGAACGTATACACAAGTGGAAAGGAACCCTTGGGGACCCTAGGTTCAGAGATTGTTTGTAGGCCATGGCCTGCCCCGTATTACCGCAAGATGAACGACGTAAGGGTACTTTTACGTCTTATTTTAACCGCTACAGGCTACGTAGCCCCGTTCTACATTAACGCGGCGAAGCTATTACGGTATAGCGCGCCCGCTGTGGTTGGAGAAGGCGCAGTTACGCCTTAGGAATCTTGAGAACAGGGAACGTTCGGTCTCACCTCAGCATTCCGAACAATCTAGCAGAGGCGCAGCCCGAGAGAAGATATTTGTTAGGATGATATCAATCATTTAAAGACCCAGCCCCCGCCGTTCACTGTAGCTATTATCACATTCAAAATTCGTCGCATTAACACCTCCCTAAGCTACTTCTACCTACACACCGACCTTATTATCTCTTAGCCTTTCACGACATTTAAATCATTGCCACAATCACACCAAGGGCTCCGATTGCCCACACCAATCAGACAGAAATTGGTGATGAACTACTCGGATACCTTAACATGATGTATGAGGGGTTGAAGAAGAACAATAATAAGAACATGTTCTTCAGAGGCCGTGAACAATTGAAGTTTTACCGCTTCAATTTGGCCAGCATGTCTATGCCGGACGTCTGCAAACTCAACAATCCTAGGCTCAAGCGCGAGCACAAGGAAGCGGCAGCCATTTTCATGGGTTTGATGAGTACTTTCACTTCTATCTCCACGGCAAAGGTTTCATGCCCGGAATCAAACGAATTGACCCGGGGTGCTCTCCCCAAAAACCAACCGCAAGTTACTGGCCGGAATGGGCGCAGCCGGACAAAGCCGATTGGTACAAGCTCAGGGCAGTCAACCCGGACCCCGATCGGTTTCTGCCTGTCATAGCTACCCAGGTGCCGTTCAGAAGCGATAAAATCCCCGAAGAATGCTGGAATATTCTCAAAAAGTATGGTGTTTATGGCTTGTAACTCAACCTACCCTAGTACGACGAAGACGTACCTTTCTAGACAGTGGGTTGCACATCTTGAAATCCACAATAACGCGCCAACAAGTGGATAGAGATAGAGCATCGGGGAATAGACAGAATCGACGAGTGGAAATTGTTCTATGTGTTTTTGAAGCTTCAAGAGCACAACCTCCGTGCAAGTAACATGTTGAGGATAGAAACAACAGATTCAGACCTTTGTAAAAGCAAATTTCATTATGTATGTAAAGCCAAATAGGTCGTACAACAGAGTCGAAGACTTAACCTCAAAAAGTGAGCAGTCTCACCGGTCTTTCCCCTGTTTCCTATTCCCCTTATTCCTTCCCGTTCACTCCCACTTTGCAAACGTAGAGCTGTATTGGCTGCTTGGGGTGGCGCGGGGGGAAGCAGCTCTGTTGCATTCACCCGAAGAACAACGACAACTGTTCTTTTGATTTGCACCACGCGCGCTCTCGTACAAGGGACTGCAGGGTGAGTTCTATATTGGAATTGAAAAGAGCTACTGGCACTTGCTATCCGTACTATTAAATAGTTGGCAGGGTTAGCCCTACCCTTTGTAGTAATAATAGCTTCCCAATATACCCCGAAAGGTTTCACTGTGATAACATAGGCAGGAGTAACCTAGGGTAGTTCCCGAATGACCCTGGACCAATTGAGCGCTACCAGTGTCGCCATAAACCTCCGAATGATGGCATAATACAAATGGATTCGCGAGGATGTTCAAAGAGAGTTCCACATCACCGCAAGATTTACGACGTACGTCTTGCTTTGAGAACTCCAGGCTACGTACGCCCGTCATGGTCCCACGGGGCGAAGACAACACCATAGCGCGCGCGCGTTGTTGTTGGAGAAGGCGCAGTTACGCCTTAGGAAAAAAATCACGCTGTTAGAGATTGTGGCGTCCTTGCAGATCCTCATGGAGCATAGTTGCGCTCTCCGGAATCTAAGGCAACGTTTCGTCTCCACCTAAGCGTTAAAGGAGGCCATCTGGCAGAGGCGCAGCCCAGGAGAGAATCAGCAATAATGCCCCAGGATGGGTTATCGCAACGGTCGGGAGCTACTATGCATCATTTAAAGACCCGGCCCCCGTCCTTTACTGGAAGCTATTATCACATCTACAATCGTCGCATCAACACCTCCTCGAGCTCCACATATCTACTTTCTTCTATTGTTGGCCTTTCTCGATATATACATTATGTCCTTAAAATACACAGTGAAATGGATGCGCAATCCCGATCAATTACAACTAAAAAACCTGGAGATGATGTATGCGGGTGTGAGGAACAACAGTCTGGGGTTATTTAATCTTGGCCGTTCACAAATGATTGAGGAAATTTACAACCAAAAACTAGGCTACCTGCCTAAGCCGGACGATTGCGATCTCGGAAAAAAGCTCACCCGCGAACAAGAAGAACGAGCAGCCATTTTGATAGGGTTGATGGAATACCTACACTGCTACTTCATCCACTACAATAAAAGCAAAGGAGAATACTACTGGCCGGATTGGGCGGAGCCGTCGCGCAAACTCGCATGCTACAAGCTCAACCCAAAAAGCCTGAACCCCCGTTACGACCCGCGTGCGGGTGTTCCAATCCCGTTCAAGGAGACCACTGCAATCGACAAAGATTGCTGGGCTTTCCTCGAAAAATATGGTGTTGTTCTCACAACTCCCAAGAGGCATTTAAGCTGACAGGGGGTCGAAGAATGTGAGAGCTGCGACAATTGGTCGCCATTTGGAAGTGGAAAGAGTTGGACCATATCGACGGTTTAAGAACACTTTACAGCCTGCAAGTAACTTCCTGAATAGAAACAGAATATGAGAAAATCTTCATTATGTACAGACAGATAAGTAAAACGATAGAACTGAATTACTGGGGGAAGTCGGACAGTGCAGGGTGAACAGTCACGATGCGCGCCTCCTTCCTCCTTCACACCTCCTTCCTCACTCATCCCACCTTCTTACCCACCTTCCCCTCCACCCACTCACCCCCTTCCATTTTTCCTCACACACCCTCACTTCCAACCCCCGGCTAGTCAACTAACCATCGGATTCGACCCCTTAGGCGGATACACAACCCCTTCTTTCTCAACCCGCCCTTCGTCGCATGTACACCACTCCTCGTGCGGCACCTGCTCCATCACTGTTGCGATATGGTTGCCACAACCGAACCATGTGATTTTGTCTGGTTGAGGTCAGTATGCAGGGTGAGAAGGGGGCAGGATTGAGAGGGAAGAGAGAGAAGAGAGGATGGGAAGGGAGAGAGGAAAGAGGGGATACATACGGCATTTACTGCATTTGGATTTGCGACACATTGTGTTTGAGTTTTGTGTGTGGGAGTCGGTGATGTCGAGTAGGAAGGGTATGCTGAATGTGGCGAGAGATACTAGCTTGTCGTCTCCTCGATGCGTCGTATGCGGCGTACCCTAAGGTATGCGGATGCGGATGCGGATGCGTGTATGCGAATGCTATATGCAGATTCTTTCCACCAAAAACGCGAATCTCAATACGACTCTCCACGAATTCCAAATGCTTTTCTCACCAGCAATAGTGACGTTGAGATATCTTTTATAACCCGCGGCGGCACGCGACTACCACGGTAGCACTTCTGCGAAAGTGGGTCATCCTAAGCTCAGCTCGGCGACCACACCTATAACTTCGGCGACCTTGCAAACCGATTTACAACCACACAGAACCCCACACATGCACGTATGCACTTATGCAAGCCAGCCGCCTCTGAAATAAGCTTTGGGCTTTGGATGCCCCGGGTCGGATTACGTGCCGCGGCCGCGTGGAGGCCGCGTGAGACACATGGTACATATCTGGCTGGATGTGTAGGTGATGGCAGAGGTAGAGCTGTAGTTACATGTGAATCGCATAGCGAATACTATAGCTCGGAGCTTTTTACTTGCCTAGGTAGTTATCGCACGGGAATTAGTGTGGAGTCGCCGTATACCCTTACACTATACTTGGGTATACGTCAGATGCGGGCAGCGTCATCGCTGACCACAAGCCGTCTGGAACATTTGGTTGGATGGCGCGGGGGCTGCAAAGGTTGTTCAATTGTTCGACTGATGTGATGTTCATCCGTTTCAGCTCGGTGGTGAGAATTCATCACGCCAGCAAGATGCCGAGCAAAGTTTCTAGTGCCTAGTATAGCATTTTGCGAGTCGAAAGTCTCAAGAGGCTCTCGAGAACTCATGACACTATGTACGCCAACACGGAAGCAACGTACCGACCAAGTGCCGAAAAAGTGTAACATGCTTGCGCCTGCATAATTCCAGTCCCCGAGTCGTGTGTTCAGAACCCGGGAAAAACATTCACCACATGTCAGAGGAACCCACAACCACGGGCCTGGAAACACATCTAGGGTTGTCGGAATGTCACCTCCCCGACAGACGGGATATCTCCACCTCCCCGGCGATCAACAGCACCTCGGGAACAAAAGTATACCAACAATAGCACCCATGGTATTCCTTCTGCCCAATCACCTTTTCCTCTCGCTAAACAACAACCCTAGGGTAAAAATGGCTTGCATGAAAATCAGCAGCTTAAAAAAGGCCATCCGCCCATCGAAACCCCCAACGCCAAAACTCCGCCCACCGGAACCTCGCCGACCACGCGAGAAAATCCTCCATATGGGTAATCCTGCATTTTCCACGGCGTCTAATCAAAAGTAATCTTCGTCGCCTTGGCGTTTGAGTCTACGTTCTTGTAGAACGCGCCATAGGCATCATGACCCTTCTTCTTGACCGTCGTGCCGAATTTCATGAGGTCTTCGGGCACGTCTTGATTCGCTGCTTTGAGCACGTTGATGAGTCTACACGCCGTTAGCCATTTCACTCTCAACAACACATTAGATGCAGAACTTACGCTCCAGACAACCCCTTATCATGCTCCGTGAACAGCGTAATCGCCAGCCCGTCCTTCCCCGCCCGTCCTGTACGCCCAATCCTATGCACGTAATCCTCCGCCGTGAGCGGAAACGTGACATTGATAACGACTTTCACAGCCGGGATATCCAGGCCTCTGGCCGCCACATCCGTAGCGACGAGCAGCGGTACACTGCCCTCTTTGAAAGCCGCCAAACTCGCCGTCCGCTTCTCCTGACTCAGATCGCCGTGGATGCCAGCGACCTTGAAACCCTTTGAGCGGATGAAACCTTCGACGCGCGTCGCTTCCTTCTTGTAGAGGCAGAAGACGAGGATACGGTCGTTCTTGTTGGCGCCGGATTGGTATTTCTTCAACAGCTGCAGGAGGCGGTACTCTTTGTCGCGCGGCTCGACGACTTCGACGAGCTGCTTGATGCGCGTGTTGGCGCGGAGCTCGCCAGAGGGATTGTCGCCAATGGCGATCTTGACAGGGTTTTGCATGAAGGTTGCGGCGAGGTCGCGGACGGACGGCGGCCAGGTTGCTGTGAACATGAGCGTTTGCCGCTTCTTCGACGTGCACTGGATAATCTGGCGAATCGGCTCCTCGAAGCCCTTGTCCAACATCCTGTCGGCTTCGTCTAGCACGACAAACTCGGCTTTGCTGATGTCGGCGGACCCGTCGCCAATGAGGTCGTTGAGGCGCCCCGGTGTAGCGACTACGATGTGGGCTTTGCGGAGCGCCTGCACCTGTGGCTCCTTGGGGACGCCGCCGTAGACGCAGACGAGAGAGAGGCCGAGAGGCGTCGCTAACTTTACAAGCTGCTCGTGGATCTGCGACGCAAGCTCGCGTGTGGGTGAGACGATGACGGCCTTGACGCCTCGCTGTTGGCTCTTCGGCAGCGCCGAGATGAAGCGGACGACGGGCACGCCAAACGCCAGCGTCTTGCCTGAGCCTGTTTCTGCCACACCGATCATGTCTCTGCCTGAGAACAGTGCCGGCCATGTAGCCGCTTGAATGGGCGTCGGCTCGGTGAACGTGTTGAAGGGTGCAAGCAGCGTCTTGTTGGTGACGGGAAGGTAGGAGAACTTTGTGATTGGACGAAGAGGGCGAGCAGACGGCAGAGGGTCTTCGATGGTGACAAACTTCGAGGCCAAAAACTCGTCGATCTCGCTCTGCGGCAGGGCGGCCAGCTCAGGATGCTCCGTATATCCCTTCCCGGAATCTTCCACCACCTCCGGTGTCGTCGCAGGAGTTTCCGTTCTCGAAGCCGCGGCCGTGGAGAGTCCTGAAGCCACAATCGAAGGCGTGGCAGAGGAGTCGACTTCTGTGCCGTTCGCTTTCGCCAGCTCCTTCAACTTCTTCTTCTCCGCCTTGCGAGCAGCTTTGCGTGCCGCCTTCTCGGCATCCTTGTCCTCGCCGTTCACACGGGGGGATTTGGAGGACTCGGCAGCCTCCTTCGCCTCTTTCTTTGCCTTCTTCGCGGCCTTGCGTTCGGCTTTGCGTGCTTTTTCTTCGTCGGTTAAGGTGTCGTCTTTGCGGCTCTTCTTGCGGGAGAGGAGGTCCTCGGCCTTGTCCGCGACTACGTCGGCGATCGCACGTTTTCCCATCTTTCTTTTCTTCTTCGAAAGCGAGTGTATGGGCCCTGAGTGGTGAAGGCGGGCGACTTGTCGCTGGGGAATTTTTCGGGGTATCGATAAGAATTATTTGGCGCTAGTCTTGATACAGCTAGAACCTCCAGGTACAGCATGGGGCCGAGGCCGGAGACCCTGAAACAAGTACACACACCAATGTTTGCCTGTGAACTGTACCTATTAGAGTGACCTGCAACTCTAGGGTAAGCTGTACTTCTAGAGTAAACTGTACTTTAAAGTAGCTTGTACTTTTGAGTAGCTTGTAACTTTTGAGAACTGTACTTCTAGATAGCTCGTACTTTTTGAGCAACTGTACTTCTAGAGTAAACCATACATCAAGTGTGAACACTTCTAGAGTGAACAGCAGACCACGACCAAGAACATAGAGGATACTTGAGAAATCTATTACATTTAATGGTATAGAATTACACATCCCCCAACCTACACAGCCCTCCTTCCAAACACCCTAAACCTCGACACGCCTCCATCCGGAATAATCACCAACTTCGCATACCCATACTTCCTCCCCTTAACCTCCTTCAACTCCTCCTTATACACCTTCTCCAAATCCGGCCCACTCTTCTGCGGTTCCAAAATCTCCACCCACCCGCTCTCATCATGCCTGGGCTCTTTCTCAAAATCCCCCGCAAAAACCTGCACCTTCTGCGGATAATTCCCTCGAAAATGCAGCGTATCAACAACCACATGATCGATCTCACCTTTCGCTCCCAGGCGCACAATCACCCAATCCACATGTTCACCCCTCGTGCGTTTGGTTTCCCATCCATCCCCCATATTGATCCCGCGATTCGGCAGCAATAGGTTGTCCTTGGTTCCGAAATGCTGGTCTGAGCACGAGGTAGCCACACCGCCCATAACCGTCGCGCTGAGCTCAAACACCTCGCTCACATCCTGCGGGAAAACAGGCACCGCGTTCCCGTATAACCTGAACCGCGCAATCCCGCCATCCGGGTACATCAAAAGCCGCACATGCGTATACGCTTTCTCAGTAATCCTCTCCAGCATCCACGCCTGCCTCTGATTGGGCCCGCACTCCTGCTTGTCGAGGATCGTTTCCCAACCGGCGTAGTCCTTACTCTTGATCTTCTCTTCGTCGGCCTCGCTGGTTGCGAAGGTGCCTTGGACGGCGATCTCAGGCGCGTGGTTGCCGTTGAAATGCGCAGTGTCGATTTCTACGCCGGCGACTTTGCCCGAGGCCACGCCGAGCTTGATGATTACCCAGTCGAAGGGCTCTTGGTTGTGCCGACGTGTCTCCCATCCATCGTACCAGGCGCCGGAGTGCACGAAGTAGCCCGGTTTGCGGATTGGGGGGGTGGGCGTGATGAGGTTCGAGGCTTCGGCGAACCATTCGTCGCTGAAGGCGAGGACGCGGGAGCCGAGGGGGGCCGAGATGAGATCTGGGTATGTCAGAAAAGCAGTAATGAGAATCAGTGGAGCTAGACGAACCAGTGTATTTGGATTTGAAGGTAGAGTCGATTTGGTCTGCTGAGACAGAACGCGCTCCGGCACCGGAGGCCGCGGTGTCTTTGACCTGGTCGAGGGAAACGGCGGGGACTTCCATGGCGAGTGAGTATTAAGATATCTGAATTGCCGGTGTTGAAGAGGAAGCGGGAATCAGTTGAAGTTATATAGCTCCTAGGAAAAAAACATTGAGCAATAGGGAGCCAAAGAAGTGACGGATGACAGATCCCGAGCTGGAGCTTTTGTTTGGCGGGGTAAGGACGGGCGGGGCGGACCGCCGTCGGAGCTGGCCGCTCGGCCTCGATTGATCATTGAACATACCGATATCGATAGTAACAACATATAAACAGAGAGAAACACCCAGCTTTGTCAACGATTAGTGAACACTCAATACAATTGACATGGCCGCTGGCTTCATGTTACCTATTGAAAGAAAGCAAGCAGCGTTCGGCTCCCAAGGTCTGTCTTGCTGAAGAAAAGTCTAACTATAATTATTGGAGTCATATCCTCGCCACTTTCCAAGTGCTGCTAGGATGCATCTAACGTAATGGCGCTGAAAAGTACAGAACTTTACGTATAACTCCGCTCCGCCCAGCTGGTATCATCGTACACATTGGTCCCGTTCTTGTTCCCATTGAGATCCAGCTTAGCTAAAAACTCGGGCGGAACTGTCGGGATGTATTTCCTCTCGCGTTCTCTGTTGACGCCGCCAAAGCCTGCGCCATAGGAGACGAGCATGTCGGTGGAGGTGGGAAGTGTGAAAGGTAGCATGTAAGAGGGATCGAGGAGGAGGTCGTCTGGGGCGTCCTCTGCCTCCTCTTCGGGAAGCGGTGGAGGGGCTGGAGAAAGAGAGGCGTTTGCTTGGGTGCCGAGCTTCGCGGGGGTGGCTGGTGATGAGTCGGCGCGTCGGTGCTGTGGATTTGGTGATCTTGACCTTGCGGCCTTTCGTTCTGCTGCAGCTTTCTGCAGGTGTGCGATATACTTGGATGCACTCTTCGATAAGCCCTTCTCGCCCACCTCGGGTCTGTAATATTTTGCTGCATGAAGAAGCTGCTGAGGAGTCAACCGCGGTAGCTGTTGTAACGTCCCTACTAATGACTCCAAGTCTTCTCCGAGCGAAGAGAAACACTGCAGCCACTGGAGAAGCTGAACAAGCGGCTCCAGATGGCGCCTCGCTGCATCGGCCGTGTTCTCGCCTGTCGAAGTCATCGAGCCATTTTCGTAATGCTCCGGTTGCCGATTGTTCGCCCTCGCCCAATCTTCCAGCGTCGACACATTCATTCGTATTTGCATCGCCTTGGTGCGTGCCAGGTATTTGCGGTTGGACATGATGCGGTTGAAGAGCTCAGCGGAAAGCCAGTAAATCAGCTGTGACAGAATCTGGGCAGTGATCACTGAGTGGATGTCGTAGAGATCAAGAACGAAGAGGGTAGAGGAAAGGAGAGAAGTGATGTTGCGCGGTGACGGCTGCGCTCTCCGTTTGGGAGACGGCGGACGGAACCGCTTTTCGAGTGGTTCCGGGGGTTTTGCCTTGTGCTTCGTGCGGAAAATCTTCCACTCATGTTGGAAATGGACGTCTTCAAAGCCTGGTATCGTCTCATGATCCAGCATCGCCTGGTCCAGCGACTTGTCCATCCTGCGCTCGGCATCCCGTATAATGAGAATGAAGATCTCGTTGACGAGTTCGGCCAGGTGCAGCTGAAACTCGGTAGTAGCTTGGACAAGGCCGGCATCCTTCTTTAAGTAGTGTAGGAGCAGTGTAGCGTTCGACATCCAGAAAGCCAGTACCGTCATGTCCCATTGGAACTTTTCGATGACGTCGTTGATCTTATCCATGGCAGTCAATAGCAGCTTTTCCAATAGCTCGGGGCTGGCGTGGTAGTGTGCATAGCGGGCACTGAGAAAAAGGATGTTTGCTGGGACGGGTTTTTGCGACGGAGAGCGCTGCGGAGTCATATTGGTGATTATGATATCGAGTATGCGATCCAGCTCGTTCTCTTGGAAGACGAACATCTGATCACTAAGACAGCGATCCCACACAAACTCCTCTACCTCGTCTGGCTCTTCGGGAGACTACTGCAGTCAGAGATTACATAATCAGAAAGCAGATATGCGATGCCTACCTCAGGCTGTTCGTCTAAGCCCAGGTTGCCCAAATCGACCTCGAGATTGATGGCACTCTCCATCATCATCCGCCTCTTCAGCTCGTTCTCGGCCATTTCCTCCTCGAAACGATCCTGTGAGAAGCCAGAGGTGTAGAAGTCATCAGAGACACCCGCGTTCCCTATGGAGTATCCGCGCTCGTGTAGATACTCAGAGATGTCGCTATTCGGCTCAACAAAGTCAAAGGCGGTTCGCCCTGTAGAAGACTTCACATCGGGCGAGGCACCGTGGTCCAGAAGCAGCTTCGCAATGCCCTTGTGCCTGTTGGTCATGGCCCACATCAACGGGCTCCAGCAGTTGCGGTCCTGTTTGTCGACCTGTGCGCCAGCGTCCAGGAGAGTCTTCACAACATCTTCGTGGCCAAAACAGCTGGCATAAACCAAGGGCGGGGTTCCTTCAGCGTCCACGGCGTCGACATCGATATATTCGGCCGTTTTTCCACTCAGCAAGCGGCGCACGCGTTCCACCTCGCCGTTGGAGGCAGCAAGAGTCAGCAGCCCCTGGAGAGCATTCCGCTTCTCGTCGTGAGACAGCTTCTCGTCTGCCACCACCTTGGCCTCGTCACTGGAGTTGTCATTCTTCAAGCGGGCCTGGTGTGCCAGCATCTGCACGAGTCGCGAGTCGCTGTCCTCCATTTGCTGCATATCGTCGTCTCCGAAGCTCGGATCGTCGAGGGAGAGGCTGAAGCTCAGAGGACGTGCGGGGGTCGGGGTGGTGAGCAGATTTGAGCCTTGCCAGGCGTCATAAATCTCCAGCTCTTCGTTTACTACGGGCGTGCGGCGGTCATCGAGCGACGTAGGCAGGTCGGGTGGCAGCTGGCGTGGCCGCTGCGAGTCCCCGTCGAGGGCCTTGTGGGTAGGGGATTCCATTTGGAGGGCATCTGGGACGCGGGCTGCGTCGTAACTCCCCTTGAGGAGGGGCTCAGTGAAGGAAGTCCTGGTTTCCGGGGAGTAAGAGCTGTGGACGAGCTTCGGGAGTACTTGTAAGCTGTATGGATGGCGTGGAGTGAAGGCGGGTCCAAGATGGTGACGGTCGGCCTCCGCGGGGTGAGGGGCCACGCGGCAGCGGGGCGGAAGCTTGGCGGTCTTTGACGTTCGCGGACCCAGTTAGATTCGCCGTTTTGCTACAAACCCTAAATTCATGGATTCTTCTCCTTGTACAGTATCGAATAAAGCGTTGAGTCTCTCTAATCCGTATACCTCTGCTACTGTTTCTGGATACGCCCGAAGGACTGGCCCAAATCTGAACCCACAACTAATCACATCACTCCGATAGTGTCTAGAACGGTGTGTCATAATGTCACTGGCTCTCGTACAAAAACATAGTGGACTCGGCACAGATGGGAAATTGTATTGGACCGGTGACCGAACTACAATATCCTGGGCGAATGGTACCTCACCCTCTTCCGACCTGTCTAGACTGCGGTGTCTAATAAAGACATCTTTCTCATCCCACCCCAGCATACAACCCATCCTGAACATGCTTGATACATCTCTCAAATACATGGCTTACACCTCCATACCACAGATGATCCCACAGCATGCTCGTGGCATCACATCCTCAAACCCGCCATTGCCTGAGCAAGTGCATCAACCCCACCCCCGCGACGACGGCGACTGAAGGGGATCTTCCTCAACAGCGCTTTGATGAAGCCCTCTTCCTTAGCCTTCTGCTTAGGGTAAATGTAGCCATTACCAAGCGTGAAGTCGACAAATGCCGTCTTGGACGAGAATCGGATAGGCTCGCCACCAGTACGACGACAACTGACAAGATCGACGAGGTTCACGAGGACTTCCGGTGATTTGAGAGCCTTTCCGTGTAAGCGCGGGTCATGGGGGAGTAGAGAAGAGAGGGCTTACCTTTTTGCACTGCGTGATGGAGCTTGGAATCTCTTCAATGCGTACCTCGCGGCACAACTCCTGCCAGCCCTCCAGCTTGCTCCTATCTTGCTGAAAGTGGAACTCGTACTCGGCGTCAACAGCGTCGGGCCAGTACTGTTTCTTTTCGGCCTTGGTCCATCCCATATGCTGCGCGAGGCGGTTGAACTCGGCACGCAGGTTGCTCGTAGGATCAGGTGTAAAACCCTTGAACTGATGCCACCAGTTGCTCCCCTTCTTCGGAGGTTCGTCGGCGGGCGCCGCTGAGTCGTCAGTTGAGCTCGAAATTGTCCAGATCAAGGATACTTACCACTGGCTTTGGCCTTCTTTTTGCCCTTTTTAGCCATGTTGACGGTTTGGTTACACTGGACGATCCGGACGCTTGACCTTGATGGCTTTCTCGGAGGATCAGACAGTGTAGGAGAAAAGACCTGACGCTTTTAATACGAGTACATACACTCCAGATAACGTGTTTTGTCTGGAACCTTCTCTCATTTCCGGTCTCACGCTGATTCGGCAGTTGTGTAGTCCTGGACTCTTTCACCGGATCCGATATCCTGGGTGCCTTCCGTTACGGGATACGGATTGTTTTTGTGTTATTTTCTCAGGTCTTTCACTTCCTCATCTTGCCCTTCATGGATATCAGACAATCGTCACCTTCTGCATGGTACCATTCATCCAGACACCATGAATCTGCTGATACACCCCACGCTCCTTCAACTCGTCAGGGTAGTTTTCCTCAATGGAAAGCTTTTCCACCATGTCCAACATCTCCTGCAACCCTGGCGACGGATCATACGCACTTGCAATTCGTTCCAGCTCCGTCGTCATATCTCGTAGAAGCGTGTGGAGATGTTGCCGCAATTCGTCCGCTCGGCCACGAACAAAGTGAACGCCGGGCCCGAAAGATAGCAGAGATACGTCTCGGGCCTCTCGCTCCTGCCAGTTGTCATCTTCAGAAGGAGATATGTCGTGTTCTAGGACTTCCTGACTACCATGATGCTCGAGTAAGGCCTGATATTCCGGTAATGTATACCAGGCTGCCCAAACGTCGCTGTCTTCTGTCTTGTGTTGGAAGGGGTCCAAGGACCAAATGTTGTCCCAGTATGAGGGAAGTGGCATTCCTGGCCTCTCGTCTAGGAACGCGTAATGCAGCATCTTTCTTCGCTCCTGGTAGTCCCAGTCCTTGCCAAATCGTAGGATGATGTGCCCTTCTTCAAGTCGCGGTTGATACTCCTCATTCAATCTTAGATAATCTTGCCGAAGCCACGAGTCTATGACATCGTCGTAATTGATGTTGGTCTTGTAGACAAATTTGAGAAGAGACTTGAGTTCGTTCCAGAAACTGTCTTCACAAGTTGCTCCTGGAAACCATGCTGACAAGGTTGGGCCGTTGTTGTGCGGAGACTCTGCAAAGCGAGGCGGTTTGACGTACTCCTTGATCCGACAAATTCGGCGGATGCAAGAGGCCACATTCAATCGAAGGCTACTGGCGTATAGCCTTTTGGTCGTCAATTTTGACTGTCGTGAAGTGAATCGCCTAAATCTTGATGGTATGTGTCTGGATTTTGGACGAACCTCGTACATGACGAGGTCACAAACAACAAGCCTGAAAGCCATAGACTCTGCGCACTTGCGGAGAACCAGGAAGAGAGGCTGCTGTTCCCGGCCTTCGAATGGCTCCAACAGGTAAAGATGATCCTCGCCAGGGATAATGACTTTATCGAGCCGTACCTGGGAAGACAAATAAAGGCCCCATTTGCCCCATTCCCCGTAATCGGACACCGCTGGACCCCCGAGTCGAAATAGGTATCTTGACTCTACTTCCTCGCACCCAATTAATCTTGAGGCATTCTGGAACTTGTGAAGGAAAACCAGATTGATGCTTAGAGCGCCAGTTGCGGAGCAAACGCTTGCGTCATCATACCAAGGACGCAACCGAAACGCTTCCGATTGGTATCTCCAATCGGAGCTGTACTCATAGACTTCGGTGTCATCAAGGCTGCCAAGGTTGCGAAGGACCTTTTCATGTTTGGAAGTACGCATCTCTTCCAAGGCGGAGGGCATAGATCCCTTGGAGAGCAAAAGGGGGTCGTCAAGTTCTGCAAAAGTGCCTGGGGAGATAGGCCTGCCTGAATCGTTCAAGTGCGGTGTCCAGGAAGGGAGACAGTCGAATTGATCCTCCCCAGGATGGATGATGGTTCTCGCTTTCAGAAGCAATCCCAACCACTGCTCTTCAAGCAACAAATGGGCTGCGACGCCAATGAGGAAGTGCCGATAGGAAATGGAGTAATCGGGCCGGATATTGGTATCAATCAATGACAGAATGCCATACAAACTGTCCCTTGGGTCCGAGGCTTGCGAATTCCGTGTCAGTCGCAGTACAGGTACCATACGCTTGCCTTGAGCCGAACGGTGGACGTAGTGCAATATAGACATCCAGGGCGGTAACACGGTGGGATTGCCTGTAGAATCCTGTGTTTGATCCCAGAGCTCAGCTACAATGGCGGCAGTCATTCTGTATGTGACGTTTCCGATTGGAACGATAGCGTATTGGGCGAGCAGAAGTTCTTGAATGACCCAGATGCGGCTGAAATATTTTCTGGCGAAAAGCTCACCGAGTCCGAAAGGCTGGCAACTCAATGGATGGTTTTGTGGAAATTCGGAGCCCTTAGATTCACTTTGAATCTTGTCCAGGGTTCTCGACGGCCGCAAGGGGTTGGCTGAAGTCACGATATCTTCTCCCAGATACACCACGACCCTCGTACAACCTTCGTATATGCCGGCCATCTTATTCACTTGTACCGCTTTTTCGTTGAGGTCCTGCTGGTTGATACACAGAGCATCAACAAAAACGATGCGGAGTCCTCTCCACGGCCTTAAGAAGCGGAGCATAGACCAGCAGCTTCTGGTTTGTAGTTTGACGTCCCAGTAGGATCCAATAAAGACAGGTTTCTGCAGTGAGTAATCACCGTCTTCCCCTCCCCAGCAGTAGCTTGTGGCTTCGTAGTCCGGATGTGTGTCGCCCAAGTACGTCTCTAATCCGACGTGGACTGGATAATCAACATCGTCCACAGGCGACAAACACAGTAACCGGAATTCTGACGCTCCTAGAGCCTCTCCATAAATGTGTTGGTTGGGATGATGCAAACCAGAGGGGGGTTTCAAGCTTGGGTGGGCTGTGTTGCCGTGAGTGCCAAATTTGGCGTTGTATGGCACAGTGGAGGGCCACCATAGGTTCAGCTTGCCCGGCTCTTCGTCTGGAGGCATATCCACCATCGAGAAGCCGTCTGCGGCATTCTGAGCAAGGAGGTCATTGAGTGAGTGACATGTCTTTCCGCAGTTGCGACAAGTAGGCCAATTGCCGCTGTTGAGAACCACGTCTGGAGTGCTGCATGCTGGATCGTGCCATCGCGTCATTCTGTCTCCGATTCCAGATAACCTGCAGTCGAAAAACGGATTTGTTCAGGAGCACCCCATCAGCGATTCGGAAGCACACCAAAAGGCTGTCTGTGCAGTCTACCCAGCCTTCGCAGATTACGGCGGCCTGAACGCTATATTACCTTTCTCCGTAGTGTTCCTCTCCTTGAAACTCTCTCATACGCTCTCTTGGTCTAGAACATATTTTCTAGGCCAAGTAGTTACGTTAGGGGAGATGCTAGATGTAAGGAAGGCGGCAGAAGGATTATTCGACAAACTTTAATGTCCTCACAATCGTGGGGTTCCCGGGTTATGTTGTAGGATGCTCCTGTACGACTCTGTCGGTATATGACGGTTTCCAGGACTAAAGCCAGGTATGGACTCGGAGTCGAAGGGTAGGGTCGAAGGGTAGGGTCGAAGCATGCGGCGGAATGACTGTTGGCTCGCGCACTATTGTTTCGGCCACATTGACATCTAAAAGAGAGGTTCCAAACGCATCGACAACAAGGAAAGAAGCAGAAAGTGCGCGTTCAGTGTGTGTGAAGAGGATGAAGATGGTAAATCGAGAGCACAGCCTTCGAATGTTCTTGCCGGGGCCTAGGTCTCCACTAGGCAACTACCCCGCCTCGTGCATACACAGTAATAAGACGGAAGCCACGACGCAGCCCTGCCAAGAACATTCATGGAGGCTCGCATAATGTCTCTCCTCTGCGACTCATCGACCTATACAACCTCTTGTGCAATTTTCCGCAGTCACTACATACCATATCCCGGCACCAACATCTATCTACAAGTACTGCACGGATCGACTGTTATGCAAGACTCACCAAGGTGATAACACACGAAATGCAAACCCTAGAACCCTTCAAGCTCGGTCGGCCTATACTCCAAGATACGTCCCACTGGCTATCTTCTTTACAGTAGCGACAGGCTTCCACTGCGCAACTGGAGTAGCTGGCCGAACTGTCTCTTCGGCGTCGGCAAACGGATCATCCTCACCCCCGGTCTTCGTCTCCGCAGACGCCGACTGGCTGACAGCCAGACCGCTTCCCATGCTCAGACAGTCACTGCCGCGGATCTCCCATCTGGCTTCAGTGTTGCCTGGCTTCGCTTCGCCGTCGGTGAAGAAGCGTACTCGCACGTCACGATTAGGCTGATCGCGCGAGAAGGTAACGTCTCCCATGCGCCAATAGATGAGGCCTTTGTCTCTCGAGAAGGTTCCGGGAGGCTTGGACTGGCAGGATGTCGTTTTGACGCCGGGCTCGAGGCGGACAATCAGGATGAGGTTGCGGAGAGTGACGGATGAGGCATTGCCCAGGTCGAACTTGGGGTTTAAAGAGCAGTGTAAGATGGCAGACGTTTGCGTGGCTTCCGCCTTCCACGATGGCGACAAGATGACCGGAGCGAAGGAATCCACATTCTCGCTGTCGAGGTGCAACTGATAATGGAAGGCCACAGATGTCTTCAAGATCCTGGAGAGATCGACTGTGTAGTTTCCTGGCGTCTCCGGCAATTGCTCAATGAAAGCAGGATTGGGTGCCACCTTCTCTAGGACTGGAAAGTTGTCCAGTCGGATGCTTTCGCTTCCGAATGGTCCTGCGGAGATGTCTTCAGGGTTATATGCCAGTGCTACCTGGCCGATTACCATGGCTTTCGTAACTTTGCCGTGCTCGAACCACGCGCTGACAGTCTCGACAAGGGATGCGTTCAAGCCAGGCTCGTGTAAGTCGGGGTGCTTGACCGAAGTGCTTGCTGCACTGCTCAAAGATCGCCCTGACATTACTGACTGCGTATCAGATGCAGGGTGATCGTCTGACAAGTGTGTCCTGTGGGGCACCTTGAAGGGTGGTGATATTGGCTGTGTAGGAAGCGTAGGAGCTGGGAACGTCTCCGAGTCTCCCCCGGATCCCGCCGGCGCACTCGTTGGCGCAACTTCACCTATGCTTCCAAGGGCCGTCAGTTCTGGGGTCGAAGGGTTCGGAACAAATATCGTGTTCCTGACATCCCTTCTGCCTCGAAGAGTGCTGGCTCGTTTTGGCGGCGCGGCTTGCTGCAATGGCACTTAGCACGAATGACGCCTGATGCAAAACTCAGATAACTTACTGCTCGCAATGTACTTGCTATACTGGCCAGCGCAGCATCGGCATCCCCTTCTTCTTCCTGAATAGGGGCATTTCTGATATCTAATTTGAAATGTGGAGTATGGCTACTCTCATTGGGCATCCTAGAACTGGTCAGTGAGACCGAGCGAGAGGAGTCGCGCATGACGTACAACGCTGCTTCACGTTCGGCTTCGGTAATAGCATCGCTGGCTGAAGGGCGGACAGAAAATCCTTCAGCATCTTTCTCCGGCTTTGCTATGTTAGTAACGCCCCTCCTCGACTGTGGCCACATACCTCCTGTGTAGGGTTTGTCGCGCTCGGGGGCGAGAGAGGCTCGTTCATCTCCGGGATCGTTTCTCTCGCGGTACCATTGATGCTACTAGAGCCAGGACGCGTCTCTTCGGTCGACTCAGGGACGGCAGTGCCATTCGTCTTCTCACTGTGCAGCATTTGTGTGTTTTTGGGAGACGTCGACACATCGGAAGCCCTGGAAGTAGTCATCCGCACGGGCGATGCTGGCCGAGCACTGGAAGAGGACGGGACTTCCCGGTCCTTGTGCTTGTTCTTTCCAAACCCACTGAAAGCTCCGCCTAGATTGGTAGAGGACTTCCTCTCTGGGGATGCCGGGCGACCATAAGGGTGCGTACTCTGCCTCCTACGGCCCAGCACTGTTCCAAATCGCTTGAGGCTGTGTAGTCCACCGTGCTTAACCTCGTGGACTAAAATTTTATTAGACATCTTATGACATCGTCTCTGGACAAGCTCACCTGAACCGCTCTTTTGACTGCGGTCATCGGGAACCGGCGGAGTCTGGGAAGGAGGCGCAAGGTTTCGGGAGGGCGTCGAGACGCTGCTGGGCTTTCGTCCACTACTGCTGGTAGGGGGAGCTTCGCCATTCTGCAGCCGTAGCACGAACGTCTTGATCTCGTCCGAGGTCTCGATGTTCAGAAGTACGTTCAAGGTCTCCTCGGCGGTCACGCGATTGCGCTCAACCTGATCCACCTCGTGCGTCTGGAACTGGGTCAACACGTCGCGCAAGTGGTTCAGCCTGCTCTCGTCCACGGCCTGGAGTTTCTCAAAGACGTAAGGGGCCTGCGATTGCCACTGTAAGCTCGCGTTTTCCACGTCGGCCACAGCGCTCGCAACCTTGCTCGCCTGCGCCTTAACGCCTTTGTCTCTCAGCTTGTCAGACTTCTTCTTTGCCGTGTCAATCTCCTTCGCCATTGCGCTCAGATTCCCTGATATGTTGCCCATTGCCTGCATTTCGCGATTATTGGAAGAGAAGTCTCGGAGGGGGCGTTCGACGTCGGCTTCGATCTTTTGCGCTAGTTGGTGATGTGAGTCGGCAATGGCCTCGGTCGCGCTGACGATCTTCTGCCATGGTGTAGAGAAGATGCTGCCGTAATCAGCCAGGGCGCGTGATGGGAGATAGTCAGTACTC
Source organism: Sporormia fimetaria CBS 119925 (assembly GCA_010093795.1). Taxonomy (NCBI): domain Eukaryota; kingdom Fungi; phylum Ascomycota; class Dothideomycetes; order Pleosporales; family Sporormiaceae; genus Sporormia; species Sporormia fimetaria. Next base: position 58,608 of record MU006574.1, on the reverse strand, counting down.
ACCCCAAGTCCGAGGGCTCGTCCGGGAAATGTTTATGGGCAAGTTTGCGCAGACCTTGCACATAGAGCTCCTCGATGCGACGACGTTCCTGGAGAGCCACATGAGTCTTCGGTCCGCCCGGTCCATGTCCAGCCACCAACCTGTAGCCAATCCGCAATGTGGTTATTCAGTTGGCCAACATGTCGCATCCGGTCATTGAGGACGTTCACAGCTTGTGCTGGCGACAAGGAATCCTGCAGCGACAAGGTCAGTAGATGCGATTGTGTGGCTCCGGCCGACATACCAGCAGAGCCGGGTATTCCTTGCGTTGGAGCTCCATCGCGTGGGAAAAAGAGTATTGATATATGCGGAGCGGAACCGAGGAGGCGCACGGCCGCGGTCAAGCAGACTCGAGGCGTTTACATAGAATCCGGGCTGCCGTGGTGGTCGAGCTTTGGTGGAGCTGTTCGAGGGATGTTCGGGTTCGCTGTCATCCCGCTGGGTCTGGGGTTGGGTCCGTGCGTCTGCGCCCGAAGCTTGACGTAACACAGACCTCTGGAGACCGTTCGACAATGTGTGAAATGGGAATGAGCTATTTTCTCAGAAGACTATGAAGAGTTTGAAGGTCATCTTCTACGATGGCCTGATCAAACGGTTCTCTAGTTCTTTGAGAATGGCGCGTTTGCACTGAGCTTGGCCGCCGTAGAGGCCATTTACTTGTCCAGTTAGGGCACCGTCTATTCTACCACCAACCATCATGTCATCTGCAGACTGGCACTCCTCCTTGGGGTTTTCCAGTCGCCTCAGCGAGGTGACCAAAATGCAAGTACTCGTCATCAGTTGCCTGTTGGACTGGTGCACATGCCAATTGGACTTCACTAATCGAGGGGCAGTACCTCAGCTTCTCAGGAATCCGACCCCTCCCTCAATCCTACACAGGCACGAAGAGAAGCTACACTTTTAGAAACTGGCATATTCGATGGAGCCTGTTCCGTGGTACATTCAATCAGCTTTGATGGCCACGTAGGTGATTGACCCAGGCCAGGCGGACTACCATCGAAGATGTACAGAGATGGTTCAAGCACTGCTCCGCAAGGCACCTCCACCGCCGGTTCACATAGAGGTGCGTCTGTCTAGAGGGTTCAATTTACTTCCTGACAGCCTGACAGGAGGTTGATGAGCCACTGCCTAGCCCCACTGGCATCGACATTGGACCATACAAGAATGCAATGTATCATGCCGAAGGGCTATTCTCTGTTGTATACAAAGCCGCAGCTAAAGACTCCGAGCCCAACTTCATGCCGGCAAACCCTTCTCGGCGACGATTCGTTGCTATCAAAGTCACTAACCCGTCTATGATGCAACCTCCGCACGACTCGAAAAGAGAGGCGGCTATATTGCGACTTGCGGCCTCGGAGAATGTCGTTCCTATACTAGAAACATTTCGTGAGGGTGGTACGCACTTCGTCATCGTCTTTCCTTTCATGCCCCTGGAGTTGGACCAACTGCTACAGGACGGCAAACTTTCCAGCACCCAGATACAAGGTTGTCTGAAGGACATGTTCTCCGCACTTGCTTTCATACACTCCAAAGACATCATCCACCGGGATGTCAAACCTGCCAACATCTTGGTCAAATCATTAGATGGCCCGGCTTACCTGTCTGACTTCGGCATCTCGTGGGCTCCCTCTGCTCCGGGCTCGGAAGCAGCTGATGCAAAAATTACAGACGTCGGCACCACATGCTATCGGCCTCCAGAGCTATTATTCGGCAACAAAAAATACGGATGCAGTCTCGATCTCTGGGCGGCTGGCTGCACTGTTGCAGAAGCATTGGTGCCCAACCACCCCACCCTGTTTGATTCTGGCGAACTCGGGAGCGATCTAGCCTTGATCCACAGCCTGTTCACGAAGCTGGGTACACCCGACCTAGACGTCTGGCCTGTAAGTGCCCCAACTCAGGAAATGAGTGTGGCGCAGTGTTAACATGATCCAGGAGGCGGCGGATCTCCCTGATTGGGGGAAGATGCAGTTCAAAGTATATCCTCGTCAGAGCTGGGAAACGTTGCTCCCTGGTACTTCTGCGGTCGAACAGGAGATCGTCGGTTGCCTCGTACAGTATGAGAGCGGTGCGAGATGGACTGCAGCTGAGGTAAGAGGTCCCGGATTGACTAGAAGATGTGCTCATCAGCATATAGGTTCTCAAACATGCTTACTTTCAACAATGACAATCGATTAGATGGCGAGAGCCTCAAGCCGTAAATATCTCAGTCTAGGTATGGCCGGCGCCTTCCACAGTGCTCGCACATCCACGTCCTAATATAGTCAATTGAAGTCATATCCCAATGAATTACCTACGAGCATACCTAGGTGCCGGTGAACTAGCTAGGTACCCCACAAACGTGGAAGTGCCTAAATTTAGCTAGTCTATTTCGCCCTACAACCGGCTTGCGGAGCAGCGAGCAATGACGACATAGATCTTCGGGAAAGCAGAATGAAGTTGCCCGTGTGCGGATAGGCTCTCATCACTCGTGCACCAGGGAAAGGGGGAGTCTCTCGATTCACTGTCCAGGGACTGGGGATTGGTGTTGCCTAATCGGGTAAGCTCCCGCTTTTGACATGGCTGGGGTCCTGGTCTCACCGCGTGTATCTGCGGACACCCTTCAAGACCACCTCACCCCTTGTGCAACGCCGCCTCGAGACCACGAAGCCTTTGATTCTCCGTGCAGCTTTCCATAAACACTTGCCTCATGTCTGAGACACAGTGAGGCACCGACACCCCGTTTCCTGCCGTCGAACGTCCCGTCTGCTACCCCACATTCGAGGGCGTCCTACATCCATCGGGCGCCATGGCCTCGTTCTTCTTCCGAAACAAATCGAAGAACAATGTCGACCTGGTTACCTCAACAAAGCAGCTTCTTCTGAAGTTGACCGAGGACCAGAAACCGATTCCGAAAGTCAGGACGCAGCCCCGCAACCCCCACCACCCTGGCTTACAATATGCAGATCGAGGAAGAGCTGGCCAAAAACCTGCAACAGATGAAGACGATATTACAAGGCACACCCGGTAGGCACTCCTTCTTATGTCAAACTTAGCGAGCAGTAGCTCTCGCTTTCTTCTTGCCAGTGTCCGCATGCTAATTGTGTATCAGACGCAGAAGTCAGCCCTGAGTCAGTGCACCAGCTTCTCGCCCTCATAGTAGAGGAAGACCTTCTATACCTCCTTGCGAACAACATCCACAAACTCCTTTTCGAATCCCGCAAAGATGCCCAAGTCATATTCTCTACCGCTTTCCGATATAAGCCTCCTGGCATCGCCGAGCCACAAGTCTTGAACCACGTTATAAGGCGCCGACCCGAGATATTGATAGCGTTATGCAGAGGGTACGACAGGAGGGAAAGTGCTATGCCCTGCGGTGGCATCTTGCGAGAGGCTCTGAAGTACGACGCTGTGGCCGCACTCATACTGTACGACGAACCAGATGGGAAGACGCGCGACCTTGAGAGCGTCAACCCGAACATTCCCTCTTCCGGAGAAGGAGTATTCTGGAGATTCTTTGAGTGGATAGACAAGGGTGCTTTCGAGGTCAGCGCCGATGCATTCAACACATTCAGGGTATGAGGTTATATCTCTTCCTGGGGTACGGACGCTGACTGACCAGGACATACTCACAAAACACAAACCGCTCGTGGCGACGTATCTGCAAACCAACTTTGACATGTTCTTTGAGAAGTACAACACCATCCTTATTCAGTCGGAGAGCTATGTCACGAAGCGACAATCCATCAAGCTCCTCGGCGAGATCTTGCTCGACAGAGCAAACTACAACGTGATGACAACCTATGTCGACTCTGGCGAGCACCTCAAGATCATCATGAAGCTGCTGCGGGATGATCGGCGGATGATCAACTACGAGGGCTTCCACGTGTTCAAGGTACGCAGTTCCAAGTTCAACTTCGTCAACTCTCAAAGAAGCCCACTGACATGTCTAGGTCTTCGTCGCCAACCCGAATAAATCAGTTGCCGTCCAAAGAATCCTGATCAGCAACCGCGACAAGCTCCTGCGCTTCCTACCGACTTTCCTGGACGACCGCACCGAAGACGAACAGTTCATCGATGAGAAGAGCTTCCTCATACGGCAGATCGAGCAACTGCCACCTGCACCCATCCCGCCGCCGACTGCGGCATGAAGGAGGGACACATCTGTGTATGGCTTCGTGCCCCTTTTTGTTTCTACTGCGGCATTAGCTGGAGTTTATGGCTTGTCTTGAATCGAGTACCCCGATATGCATGTCGATCATCGTAGGCGTTCATTGCATGTGGTAGATGTATGGATTGGTCCTGTTTTTTTGTTGTAATGGTTTTGTTAGTTCTGGTTTGTGGTCTGTCTGTCCCTCGGCTTGCAATGTGTTTTGAAGTGTGCACGTCATGGCAGGGGCGACCGGACGCTCTTTCTCCATCCATCGTATGTATGGCTCCACCAAAATTATTCTTCCCCAGTGCTCTCTCCTTCCTCCTCCTCCAACACCAGCAGTCTTCCTTTTTATTGCACACTGGAACCCTTGTTGCAGAAATTGAATCGTGGGCGACGGTCCCTTGCACCTGCACATTATTTACTAACTCTACGAATACACAGGTGCAGGATCGAGTCGTGAATCGATCGCTTCCTTGTTTGCGCGGCGCCACTTCCTAGGGTTTTCGGGTTCATGCGACTCAGGTAAATTCTCCCAATGATGGACTCTATTGACACCCATTTCCTAATCAGAGAGGCAGGTGTCGTGCGACCTCCCATTTAGGAAACCGTAGCACTAGACGGAGAATTGCGGCTCCACCCATTCACATCTGCTGCTCGAAGCGGCTAGCGAGAAGCTCCTTTTGTGGCTAGCGCGAACCCCGACATCTCCCATGTTCCTAGGCGGCGATATCTCGGATACTTGGAAGCGCGTATAGCGTGTTTGTAGCCATGATCGGTTGCTAGCTTCTTACATTTGGCTGCCGTTGAATGTTCGAGTGAGAGTCATCGCAATTGTTCATTATGGACGTTGTTCCAGGTTGAACCCAGCAGCACTCCGTCAGTCGACAGCAAGCCCCCACGCGCGATTCAGACATCGGACGCGCTAGAATCGCCGCAGAACAGACTTCGCCAAGCGTAGGGGCAGTGCTCCCAAAGTTGGACCTGCACATAATCGCCGACGTACAGCGTACGCTCCTCGGAATGTCCGCGGCCTCAGAAGCAACCATGACGGCACCGGGGACCCTGATTTCATGATTGCCTTTTACCCACCAGAGAACCAGCTGACTGCAGGCCTCACTGTATCGATCTGCTCTCAAGTGCACTTTGCAGCCCCACGGATGAAACCAGAAGTGTTCAGTGTTCTCCTACAGGCACAGTTCGAGATGTTTATACATGACCCCTGGTGACCTTTGTACGCTACTCGGATAGCCGGCAGGAACGTGTAGAACGAAAACTAGCGCAGCCCGGGGTGTCCGTCTGCAAGATGCACCACCAACCACTACTGGCAACCAGGCTTGCTGCAGAATCAACCAAACCCAGGAGCAGGCCATTGAATGGTTGATGGGCTGAAATGAGAGGCGCGGAGATATCAGCTGAACAATACACGACTCCAGGAAACTCACCCATACGGCGTGCTCCAAAGGTGCAGTTATCTCGGATTAGGAGTGCGGTCATTGTGCACGGATGCTTGGCAGTGACGTCGGTCCCCATCGGCAGGACCCCTGGGGCGCCGCTTCCAGTCCTCACTCGCCAGTCGCCATCACTTCAAGGAACCAAGACGCAGCCAGCGAAACCAAGCCGACTTTCTCCCCCACAGCGAATATTCTCTCGACTCTTGACAGGACGACGAGCCACCACACCGGCACTAACTGTGCGCTCGCTCCCCAGGAACACGCCTAACAAGATACCTGCCGCTGGCCCACCGGCCTCCCCGTGCGCTTCCCAATTCTGCACAGTCGCCCTCCGCCCGCTGCCAGTCTGCCCACTGTCTCCTGCCCAGCAGTGCCCGGCCCGTCTGTCGCCGCACACCACTGCTAGCTCACCACCTCCAGGCTCGACAGCTGTGTTTGCTGAAGCGGGCCCTTCAGACTCTGCACACCATCGCCATCGTACGTTCGCGCCTGCATCGCTCTTCCAAGCCTCGCCTGTCCGTCGCCTCACCGCTTGGCTACGTCATTTCTGGATCCGTAACCCACCACCACCGTCACCACCGTGGCAGTTCCCCGAATACCGTGCCGAGCCTGAATGTCGGTCGACCGTCCGTCCGTGTCTGCCGCCGCTCTCTCTCTGCTTCGCAACCATCTCCATCTAGCGGGAGGGAGGAGCAAGGGGATGCATCATGAATAAGGCCCCGCTGCCGTCGCCCACTACGACGCCCGTACACGCCCACGCCCACGCAAACCCAAACGTAAACGCCCTCGCCGCCGCATCCAACAACCCCTCTCATCCATCGCCCTCACATCGCCCACCATTACAACATCTCCCTGCAAGCACCTTCCCCGACCCTTCACCAGCGCCGTCAAACCCCCGGCTCGCAGAGGACGTCACTGAAAGCGAAGCAAGTGACAGCACGAAAGATGAAACCGAGTCGGAGCTGGAAAGCGCTGCGGAAGAGAGCGGAGGAGAAGGAGCAGGCAGCCCTCCGCTAGCCAAAGCATCGCCTGACGAGCTTGAGATCGAGAGGTTGCGGAGCTTGCAGCTGAAAATGCTCCAGCAACAGCAGCGTGCTCGCGTCAAGAGTGCAACGGGGGCGTCCCTATTGGGCCAGCGTCGTGTGTCTCCCATTAAGGAGGAGACGCCAAATATGTCGCCCACACTCGAGGTTGCCTTTTCCAGTCCCTTGGGCACCGCTCAAACCGCTTCCACCGAATCGACAGAATCCGCAAGGACAATTCGTGGCAGTGTGCCCCCTACCCCCGCCCACAACCTCCGAACGCCTTCATATCCCTTCCCCACGGTACCCAACACGCCACGCACTTGGTCGTCGTCTTTCCATCAGCCCTTTACCACCCTCTCACCCACCGCGATGGCGTCGGCGCAGCATCATCGAGATTTTTCGACACCTCGAGAACACGTCAATTCCGAAGGCAGCACACCGGCTGCAACCACTACTCCGTTTGCACCCCCTGGTTTTCGCGCAAGCCCCGTTCCGAACGACCCCCGTTTTCCTACACCCAACCTGTATGAACTTGTGTTGCTGCTAAACTCGGAGCCTGGACTCAGTGCCTGGTGGGAGACCGTCATCGAGATTATGCAGCAATGGTATGGTGCGGAGAGAGCCACTCTGGCTGTTCCCGCCGATGCCTCTGATATCGAAAATGTGCCGTGGGGCCAGAAGACGACCTTTAACGCCATGGCCCCGGATCCGCCCCGGATATCTCTGCAGCGTGAACCCACTCCGGAACAAGCTGAGTATGTACCGAGAAGTAGGGAGGGATCAGCGCCTCATGAACCTATCCCTCCGTCACCTCTACGCGATCTTCGGCCGAAGTTGCCTTCAAGACACTCGTTCGCCGGTCATGAGCGTCACCCAGCTGAGGAACATTCGTCACCGGCGTTTCCTGCCCGACCTGTTGGGCCTCGCAGGACTGCTAGCCATGCGCCACATGCACGAGAGCATCCGCTTCGACAAGTGTCGCCCATGGATTTTGACGGACCAGCAAGGCCAAACATCAATACACCGGCACGAGAGACCACCTTCAGCGACCCCGAGTTCTCCAGTGTTGGCGGAGATCCTCCTCTCGTAGCACCAACCGCTGTCTTTCCCATCTTGCGAGCCCTGGATCACGAGCGGGATGCTCTGATCGACAACGTGGGCATTAATCGCGTACTGGAACGGGGACACCTCGTCACACTGACCAGGGACTACTCGACTTCGGCCGTGACTGAGTCGAATCGTCCGTCCACGAGCGACAAAAAAGAAGACGAAAAGATTGGGTACCCCGCAGCTGCCACGGCACAACGCGGACCTCTGGAGTCAGGGCACCGGAAGAGGGCAAGTTTGGGGAGGACATCATTCGGTGAACAACAGGCACGTCGACCCCCCTATGAGGATTACGAACAGTTTCCGTCATCACCTTGGGCGCAGTCGCCAGCCCCTTCTCCTGCCATCCAAAGTGAAACGAACGATAACCCATTTTTCGAGACCACCAACGTCGACGAAGATACCTTCAATCCGACAGGCAGTACCGAAGACTACTCCGCGATAGACTTTGTTGAAGCCATAGGTATTGACAAGGCGAGCACAATAACTCATATCCCGTTCATCCACCCGACACTGTCGCAGCCTATGAATCCGACGGAACCCATCACCCCTTCTCAGGCAGCATCCACCCCCGGCGATGTCCCGGAGTCACTGATGAGCGCTGCGCATGGCGCCAAGGGGTTCCAGCGAAGAGCCCCGATCGCCATTCTCTCCATCCTGTCTCCGATTGTTCCTTACCCAAGAAACCTGACCAACTCCTTGAAGCTGCTTGGGCCCCACCTTGCCACTTCCTTCTCCAACGCCTGGCAATACACCAATGCCCATACCCAGGGCGCTGGTCCCCTTAGCCGTCGCTTTGCATCGGCTACTCCCGCCAGTGTTGCGCACTACTCCGAGCCGGATGCTCTGGAGAACCTTCTTCACCTTGATCTCGAGCACGTCTCTAGCTCAGCTGCTGGGAGCATGACAAGCCCTTCAGATTATTCGGGTCGATCAAAGTACAGTCCGGGAGGGTCTATCGGAGGCACACCTGGTTGGGACCCGTCTAGCATGGGCTTCACCAGTAAACAGTCGGTGGGCAATACTCCTGCCCACTTGACCGGTGCAGAAGCAGTCGAGAGTTACTTTGACGCAAAGAAGCGAACACATCGAGCTAGTCATGGCACTTCAGCCTCCCAAGACAAGCCAGCGAAGACAGCCGATTCAAGACCGCCAAAGCGCCCCGCTGCTCCCAAGGAGGAAGATGTTGTCACGCCCCGGAACGAGAAGGGCAGCCATCGTCCTTCTGCACATGACGACCCTGGGACTCAGGCAGCCTCACGACAAAATAGGACGAATACTCCTCGCCCTCATTCTTTATTGCATTCATATGGTGCTGATTTTACAGCTTCCTTTCAGTCGTTGCCTGCGGCCACGACACCAGGGAAGCCCGGTGGACATGGCCGTTCTCATCAGGAAGCCCCGGATATGCCACCACCATCTGAAAGCCTTCTCCGGACTATCATTGATTCGCTCCCTGTGCAGATCTTCACCGCACTACCTAGTACGGGTGCCATGACTTGGGTCAATTCCAAGTTTCTGGTGTACCGTGGTCAGGATTCTCGACAGGTCCTTCAGGACCCATGGGAGAGCATCCATCCCGATGACAAAGAACAGTACCTGGATCAATGGCATCAATCTCTTCGTACTGGTCAGCAGCTTCAGCGTAAAGTCCGCTTGCAGCGGTTCGACGGCCACTATCGTTGGTTCTATGTCCGCGTTGCCCCCCTGAAGAACAAACGTCAACAGATCGTGCACTGGATTGGTACCAATATGGACGTACACGATCAGCACATTGCAGAGCTCAACTTAGCACGCCAACAAGAGACAGCTGCCTCAGAAGCCAAATACCGTGCACTGGCGAACTCCAGCCCCCAGATCGTCTTCGTTGTTTCTAACATGCGGGGCCTCAGCTTCTGCAACTCCCAGTGGCTCACCTATTCTGGCCAGTGCGAGGCACAAGCACATGGCACTGGGTTCCTCGAATTTGTACATCCGGACGATGTTCCGAAATGCAAACTCCCAGAGCTCAGCGACGACGGCTCCGCTCCTACCAATGTCCCAACCTCGTTACCCCCAGAAGGGGGACTGAGCAGTTCCGGTTCATCAGAGGACTCGTCCTCTGATACCGAAAGGGCCGTTACCAGTCCCGGGAGTTCTTCCCCAGATAAAATGGAAATGCCTCAAGCCCGACTCTCCAAGCTGGCAAGCACTGGGATTCTCCGGGTCACCAAGGATGCGTCAGGGCGCGCCTCTTACTCCACTGAGGTGAGACTCCGTAACAAGGAAGGCGAGTATCGGTGGCACCTCGTCCGCATCCTTCTCGAGAAGGCGCTCGCCAACGAGAGCGATGAGGAGACGTGGTATGGTACTGCCACTGATATCAATGACCACAAACTGCTTGAACAGACGCTGAAGGAGACAATGGATGCCAAGTCGAGGTTCCTCAGTAACATGTCACATGAGATCCGGACACCGTTGAATGGCATCTCCGGAATGGTCAACTTCCTGCTGGACAGCCCTCTGATTACAGAGCAGCTCGAGCACGTCAATATCATCAAGGCCAGCACCGACAGCCTCCTCAACCTCATCAACGACATCCTGGATTTATCCAAGGTCGAGGCCGGAATGATCAAGCTCGATATGGGCTGGTTACACATTCCGTCTTTGCTTGAGGAGGTCAATGATCTCAACATGGGTTTGGCCATCCAGAAAGGATTGGAGCTTAACTATGTGGTTGATGAAGGTGTTCCTTCGATGGTCAAAGGCGACAAGTTCCGAATCCGCCAAGTCCTACTCAATGTTGTCGGCAACGCCATCAAGTTTACCCAGAAGGGCGAAGTGTTTGTTCGTTGTCGACCGGTTGAACGCCAAAGCGGGTCTAACGACAACCATGTCATGGTTCGCTTCGAAGTCATCGACACAGGTAAAGGCTTCAACGAGGAGGAAGCCAAGTACTTGTTCAAGAGGTTCAGCCAGATCGATGCCAGCAGCACAAGGCAACACGGCGGTACCGGTCTTGGGCTTGCCATTTCGATGCAGTTTGTGGAGCTACATGGAGGGAAAATGGATGCTCGTAGCGTCCCAGGCAAGGGCTCGACGTTCTTCTTCACCATCAAATTTGGCCTACCAACTGGGGATGATCATCCTCCCACCCCTAGTCCCCTTCCGTCCACTCCTGCTTATGAGCCAGTCAATCTCCCCTCGCCGTCGCCCTCAATCACTACTTCGTCAAAGTCTTCTCACGTGGCAACGCCCGCCAGTCTACAGACGCAGGCAGCTGCCAATGCTCTGGCGGAGCGCATGACGGGAGCGCCTGGTCGCAGCGATTCTCCAAAATCGCCAGTACCGAGTCTTACACTCTCTGATCGATCCAAAGATTCCCCGTCTGTCTCCTCTGCAGGGTCTGATCCATCCATCACTGCCAGCTCGCTGACAGGGAAAAGCAGTCTGCGTTCAGAAAGATCCTCTGCATCGTCTTTTCTTCAAGAAGTTGCGACGAAGAACGACCCAATGAAGCTGTCTCTGCCACACAGACTGTCTGAGAGCGAGCGACCGCATTCGGACGATTCGTTCACTTCTGTTGAGTCCGATCAGACCGTGCGTCCCAAGGAGCCGTTCCAGCGAACCAAATCTCCCCTTTCCAGTCAGCCGCCTATGTATTCAATCCTGGTCGTATGTCCATTGGTGCACAGCCAAGAGGCTACAATCAGGCATATCAAGAATACGCTGCCACAAGGCATCCCTCATCAAGTCACTGGACAGTCTAGCTTGCTAGAGGCTCAACGGATGGTTGGTGGGGACAACCCCGTCATCTTCACTCACATCGTCCTGGTCCTGCATGACATAGACGAGGTTATCGCGGTCATGGAACAGGTATTGTCCACCCCAGTGTATGAGAACACGTCGCTTGTCATTGTATCGGACCCTGCCCGGAAACGAGAGCTCATGAAGGCCGCGCCCATGTACGACTACGACCAGCTATATGAGGATCGTCGGGTCCAGTTCGTCTATCGTCCTCTCAAGCCTTCAAAGTTCGCCGCCATATTTGACCCACAGAAAGAACGAGAGTTCAGCACGGATCGTAACCAAGACACGGCGCAGCAGGTTGTCGTGAGCCAGAAACTGGTGTTCGAAGATCTCAGGCGGAGGCTTGGTGGAAAGGGACACCGAGTGCTTCTAGTGGAGGACGATAAAATTAATCAGACGGTATGAAAAACCCTGCGAGTTTGTTGTTGGGTATTTTGCTAAGCTGCTGCAGGTTATCTTGAAGTTCCTGGCCAAGATAAATATGGACACCGAGACGGCATTGGACGGGGTGCAATGTACCGATACGGTGTTCTCCCACCCGCCGGGTCACTATTCAATCATCCTGGTATGTATTGCGCTTCTACCTGGTAGCTATCTCTGACCGAAGTCTAGTGTGATCTGCATATGCCGAACAAGGACGGCTATACAGCATGCAAGGAGATCCGGCGGTGGGAAAAGAAGAACGGATACCGTCGCCACCCTATCATCGCGCTCTCAGCCAATGTACTGGGAGACGTTTATGCCAAATGTGTCGACGCTGGTTTTAACTCGTATGTCACGAAACCTGTTGAGTTCAAGGAACTATCCATGGTGCTGGCCAAGTTCCTGGACCCGGCGGACCCAACCAAGGCACCTGAGCTCATGAGCAAAACGCGTCACCACTGAGACGGTCTGGTCAACGTACACGATATTTGACGATTCCTAGAGCATGGATCCATTCTGCATTAGCGGCTAGGCGCATCTTTGGGTTTGAATCAAGCAAGGCGTGGGGAAGGAAAACTGTTGCGAAGTCGCACACGCCTATGGATATCTAATGACAGTATGGAGGCTAACTATTAAGCCTCAAATTTGGCTTCTGCTTCTTTAGTCTTCTTTCACGACGCTAGTTTCTTGTTGCTGTTGCAGTACTTTGTTTTTTGGCCCTTGTTTTACACGGTTTCCGAAGCCCCGCGCGCGCTGGGCAATGTTCGAGGCAGATACCTAATGTTCGGAACGCATCAGCATTTTTGGGCGCCATTATCGGCTATCTTACGGTTTTAGGTAGGGGGTTCGGTGTTTCTTCCTTTCGTCTTTCTACTTTCTCCACTTTATTGTTCAAATTCATGTCCATGCATAGTTTTATCACGCGTGAAGGGGTGACGTGAGGGGAGAAGGCACGCCGTTCGAGATGGTGCGGACGGGAGGTATGTGGTTGTCTCAGAGTAGGGAGGCCCGAGTAGTGTACAATAGAATAGTGAAGCGTTCCAATCTTGTAGGTGCGTAGTTTATGAGCATCTCACAAAGTTAATGTTTCTCTCCGATGGTGCAGCACGCCTAAACCCGATCTGCCAAGGCGAACTAACCCACGTGGACCCTGCCGAGCCGTCGGCCCGCATCTGTGGCTGGTGCAACCCTGACTCCTCCACGCGCCACCGGCTCCTGCCACTCCGTCTCTGTTCCACGTCGACGTTACGATAGCTTCGTATCGCGACCTCCGTCCTACCAGTCACACTTCCATACTTGCGACCTACCTGCTGCTTCCTTGATATCTTTTCGCAATCTGCCGAGCCCTCGACGTGCCGTTCATACACCTGCTCATCAATAGCCTTCTGGATCGCCGCATGTTTGGCATTGTTTGAATCCGATCGGAGCTGCTTCGCCCGTTTGTCGGTGAAGAGGGGGAAGACATATAGTGCCTTTGGTAGAAACAGGGACGTTTAGGGGATTCTACTTTGCAGTCACCGGAAACCTCCTATTGTCCATCACCGATGCGGTCTTTATCCTCCCTCCCGCTCTCCGCGCTCCTCCTTGCCTCTCTCGCCTCCCTCTCCACCGCCGCCGAAGTACAAATCGAGGTCACGAAAGAAGTATCATGCACACGGAAAACCCGTGTTGGCGATAAGATATCTGTGCATTATAATGGCACGCACCAGACGGATGGGACGTCGTTCGACTCGAGCTATAGAGGCGGAGTGCCGTTCACATTTGATTTGGGCAAGGGAGAGGTCATCAAAGGATGGGATCAAGGACTGGTGGATATGTGTATTGGAGAGAAGAGGAAATTGGTGATACCTTCGGAGCTGGCGTATGGGAGGACGGGGACGGCGGATGGGGCGATAAAGGGGGGTGAGACGTTAGGTGAGTTACGGGACATGATAATGGTTGCCGTGGCTGATTTGAGACAGTTTTCACGACGGAGCTTATGGCTATCGAAGGTGTAAAGGAGGAGAGTAAACCGGTGCCCCCGAGGCCGACGATTGTAGAGGCGGAGAAAGAGAAGGCCACTGCTGGTCTGTCCACGCAATCCACAACTGCGGACGCTACCCCTTTGCCGAAGCCAGACGACGTGGACCATGACGGCAGCACGGCGTTCGATGGGGAAGATGCTCCGCATTTCGCAACAGAGCCGGTAGCCTTCCCCACCCCGGTTCCTACGGCACAAGGCAGCCCGATGGAAAACAACGACAACGAATGCCATCTCCTCGGCGGCTACGCTTTGCTCGTTCAAGGTGCACTCGGCATTCTCGCTCTGATGGCGCTGGTCGTCAAGCGCTGGCGCGAGCACCCGCGACGACCACTCAAGATCTGGTTCTTCGACGTGTCAAAACAAGTCTTCGGCTCCGCGCTCCTCCATCTCGCAAACGTCCTCATGTCCATGCTATCATCGGGCGACTTCGACGTCGCTACAAGCACCCTCCCTAACAGCGACGAAGAGCAGCCGAATCCATGTTCCTTCTACCTCCTCAACATCTTCATCGACGTAAGCCCGCCCTCCTTCTTCCTCCCGCCTCTCCAAGACTAACCCACACAGACCACAATCGGCATTCCAATCCTCGTCCTCCTCCTCAAACTCCTGCACCGCGCCTTTCTCCTCACCCCTATCGCCCGTCCCCCTGCCTCCATCCGCTCCGGCAACTACGGCACCCCACCGCGGATAACGTGGTGGCTCAAACAATCCCTCATCTACTTCCTGGGTCTCTTCGGCATGAAACTCTGCGTCTTCTTCATCTTCCAACTCCTCCCGTGGATAGCGTGGGTCGGTGACTGGGCGCTACGATGGACGGAAGGCAACGAGGCTGTGCAGATCACATTCGTGATGTTTGTTTTCCCGCTAGTCATGAACGCGTTGCAGTACTGGATCATTGATGGGTTTATCAAAGACCGAGAGAACGGGGAGAGGGGGGAGGGATATGTGGGTGTGCAGGGGGAGGACGAAGAGGGCGAGGAGGAAAGGGGGGATGAGGGGTGGTTGGAACGCCATCGGAGGCGCAGGAGGGAGGAGAGGGAGAGTGTGGAGGGGGATGAGGAGAGGGAGCCGTTGAGGGAGGCGAATCCGACGGTTGTGCCGGTTAGGGGGGAGGGGAGGGGGAAGGAGAGGGAGAGGGAGAGGGAGTATGATCCGAGGTTGGATGGGGAGGGGAGTGGGTAGTGCGTTGAGTGGGAGATGGGGCGGGGTGGGGTATTGTTCATAGCGGGTTGTTTTCGGTTGCGATACATATGGTTGGTGTCACGATGCTGGTGTATTGAATAAGGCTGTCGTGTGGATTTTTTCCGGTGATTTGGAGCGTTTCAGTGTGGAAGAATCTGCTATTATCTCATCTTTCGAATGAGCATCGCGGTGATCATCGTCATCACCATCATCATCACTACCACCACCATCAATATCATGGTTTCGGTTTCTGAAAAGTTCGAGTCTGGCCACTAGTCGTGTTTTCAAGTATAAATACACCCCATAACCCACCTTCTCTCTCCTTCCTCACATCTCTTGAAGCTCGTATCAAAAATGCGGTCACTGGCTTTCATGACTGCTTGCATCAAAACATAGTGTGGCCACTTTACATGGCTGCTTGCATCAAAAATCCACATAGAACTCGCAGATGGCTATTCCCGTCCGACGTCCGAAATCTCTTACCATTACCGACCATGATTTTTCCGGAGTGAGGTTTGAGGGGGTGATGAATCAAAATTTTCATCCCACATATCCGAACTTCGTGATAGAGCAAGAGGGAAGGGTATAAATATCCCTCCACATACCGCGTTCTCTTTCTTCTTCACACTCATCTGGGGCTGCGGGTGATCAAAATTAGTTCAAGCATGGTACAATGACTTGTTTTTAAGATTACAGAAAGAAGAGAAAGATGTCCGTGCGTGTGTTCGAAAACCTAAAGGCTCAAGGACCATGTGGGACTGTGATCGTGGACTCGCGAAGTTTGTGTAGGATGTAAGGTCGAGATGTTGGTGGGCTTCATCATTTCCACAATACCAATTTCGAATTGAGCAGAAAGAGTAGAGGGTATAAATATCCCTCATTCATCGCGTTTCTTTGCTTCTGCACACTTGCCTGGACTCAGGGTGTTGTTGTTCTAAAAACAAAGCAAGCAAGTCACATGAGCTGCTTCCAAAAACAGAAAAGAAAAACTGATGTGCGTGTTCCTTTCCAAAATCTGTATCGAGCGACATGATGTTCTAGACTGAGTCTGTGGACTTAGGAAGATTGTATAAAGTGTAAGGTCGTGATGTTGGTGGGCTTCATCACTTCCACATTCCTAAATTTGCATAAAGAAGGAAGAGTGGAGCGTAATAAATACCTCTTCTGACTACCGCGGTCCTCTACTTCTCACACTTGCCTGGGCTGTGGTCGTTCGGAAAGATTCCGAGACTGCGCACATGGCTGGCTTTCAAAAATGCGACTTGACATCGTCTATGTCCGCGTTCACATTCAAAAGCAGACGTCGTCAAGCACCATGCCAGACTGCCGTTCCCGTATTCGCGATATTTGCGAATTGCAAGATGGTGTGATGCGGACTATCAGCACCATTACCCTAAGGTGCATTCAGGGCTGGAGGGTAAGAAGGAGGTATAGATACCCGCCCTAGAACGGCTTTGCTTCCTTCCCTCACACAGCTTGGACTTGGTCTAAAACCCATACAAATCCCCATACAATGGTGTGGGTGCATCAAAAATCTTAAGGGCAGAGCTGCATGTGTGTGTTTCTGTGCTTGCACTCAGTGTCGCCTAGTTTAGGGGATGAAGGGATGTGCGAAGTAAATTTGATAATGCTGCTACGTATCATCATCCTAATCACCAAAACGTAGAAGTATCCCTGAACCCCCCTAAAAGCTGCTTCAGTAGGTATAAATACACCCTTTGTGGGTATAATAGGAAGGAGTGATGGAAACACGGGATGCTTGACAACCCATGCATGCTTGGCAACCCCGCACCTGGTGTCACTGCACGCATCCTGTACCTTCTTCTCTTCTTCATACCAGCAGCAATCCAAAAGAGTTTACTGTTGTTATCACCCGTACGATCGTACAATGCCGAACCAACACCCTTTGTGAGACTTGGATTTTCTTCTCCACACACAATAAGGCTGAAACATGGGAACGTTTCTAAAATGGTCACTATTGACACCCATGACGGGCGCACTGGCGCAGATCTAAAATCGTGACAGCAGAGGGGCATGTTTGACTTTGTGTTTGTAAAAGGCTTTCGACGTGGAGAAGTTGTAAGAAGGATTGGTTGTTTGTTAATGTAGTGTTATCATCATCATGATCAGCATCAGCATCACACAGATCAGAACTTGAAGCGACTTCGCTCCTTCCGTTTGCGGGGGGTATAAATACCTCCACGCACGCACGCGCTCTTTCTTTTCTTCTACCCACTTTCTTCACGGTTTTGGCATCCAAAATATGAGACAAACGCAAACATGATTTGGGACTTCCAAAACCTGGTGGAAAAGATATATGTGCTGGTCGGAAGAGGACTCTTAATTTTAGTGCCGTGCATTGATGTGGTATACTTAATAGTGATACTTTGCTTCGCCACTATCATTATCACCGGAAGTTTAAGACTATCCTAGCGCTACATTAGTACCTTCCGAAGGGTATAAATACCCGCGCACACCGGGCCTTGCTTCCTTCCTCACACTGGTCACACTTGGCTCATTTTAAAATTCTGTCCAAGGACGATAAATGACCTGCAGAGATCAAAATTTGCAAGTGCAACCCTAGTGGCCATGTGTGCTGTGGGACGCCTTCGGAATTGGGATCGAAGTTCTCCTGAAGTAATTCATTGTTGTGATCATGATGATGACCATTACCTGCTCATGTTTACTACGCAAAGATACTTCGCTATCTTGCGAAGAAAGAAGTAAAAATAGCCGTCTTCCAACGCGCACGGGTTGCCTTCTTCACACACTGACTATGCTCGAGTCGTTTAAAAATCGCGCAACCAGTGATGAATGAGTTGCGTGCACTGAAATCAACATTAGGTCCGCATCATAGCCGTGTGTAGATAGCTAGGGTGTTTAATGGAGGTCGGGCATGACATTCGTCTTTGTCTGAATCCGATGATGTTATATTTCACTATCATCCTTTTAATCTCCGTACTCATTTTGTGCAGGCACCCTAGGGTGTAGTTATACTTTCTCAGGCCAACACGTGCTTATGGTATAAATACTCCCTCTAAAACGGCGTCCCTTTATTCCTCACTCACTCAGACACGGCAGTTACTCTAGAATGGGAAGCTGAATGCGTCAATGTCCTGTAAACACCAAAAACCTGTGCAAAACAAATACATGTTCGTCCCGTGGCCTTTGCATTTACACATTGCATAGATTGATATTGGGTGGTGCCCATCTGTATCATCATCACTTTACAATGGACGAAATCGCTCCCAGAGGGTCAAAGTGGCTTCACGCCTTCTGCGTCTCGCGGAAATCTCACCCCAGGACCCTCGGGGACTCACGAGGTTGATACTGCCCCAGCGCTTAAGAGGGGACATGAAAGGGTATTAGACTGCTGTCCATTCATTTGAATGAAAGACAGACAAACAGTTATCCGATCACTTCATACCATTCTCTGTTCTTTCAGCTCCAACCAACACTACCTCAATCCCGATCTCTAAGTCCAACTCAACCGCAACCATGGCCGCCCGAAATGCAAGAGTGCTTGTGAGCCAGTTGATCACGACACTCCAGAATGCCCAAGGGACCAGACGGGTGAATGTTGGGTACGCCAGCACCACCGAAGCTGCGCGCAGGGTTACAGGCTTTCCTATCCAAGGCATCCAGGACCATTTTGTATCCGTCGTACAGCGTGATTTTACTTACAATCGGCTACCCCAACATTGTACGGAAGTCATCATGACGTGAGTAAAGGCTGAACAAAGCGTGTCAGTATACTTACAATTTCAAAAGGGAGATTGCGCATGAGAGTGGCGCGGATCCCCGATACCACTACACCGTAGTGGAACAAGATAGTAATGGGGATCACATCCAAACAGTACAGTTGGTATGGGACAACAGACCAACTACCACGGCGTTGATATCGGCGGGACACCACCCGAATCAGCAAACTGCTCACACTCACACCGCTTGGTCCAACGTAACCTACCCAAATCAGGGCTACCCAAATCAGCAAGGGCAACAACAACAACAACAACGACAACAGGCACATGGCTACTATCCAAATCAGCAAGCGCAACAACAACAGGCACAACAGCAACAGGCACAAGGCTACTATGACCAATGGAACCGATGGATCCCCTACCAAAAGTAAGGGTAGCTGAGTGAGTCCTCGATCTCCTGAACCCCGCACTATTTCCCAGTCTGTTTCATAGATTTCCTTTTGCATCTGTTGTTTCTCGGTCTTTACTACTTGTTCGTCTACTACTGCGCTCTTTCCTTGTCCGTCGATAGATTTCCTTTTGCGTTTCCTGTTTTTCCTGTACCTCTACGCTCTTTCCTAGTTTTTTGATAGACTTCTCAAGTTCTGCTGTTTTCTTTGTCATAGTCATAGTCCCCTTTCAAGTGATGTGACCCGTGCAGTGCGACCTAGAAGAAC
This sequence comes from Sporormia fimetaria CBS 119925, assembly GCA_010093795.1. Lineage (NCBI taxonomy): Eukaryota > Fungi > Ascomycota > Dothideomycetes > Pleosporales > Sporormiaceae > Sporormia > Sporormia fimetaria. Next base: position 39,017 of record MU006574.1, on the reverse strand, counting down.
TGGAACTGTGTAGGAAAGTAGTGGTATAAGGAGACGCCCAAATGAACGGAAAGCATAGTTGGATGAACGATGAGTATGCATGGGAGCCAAGACTTGAGACACTATATTCCAATAAAGTCGATTATGCTTTGTAATTTTATTTACTGCACAAGGCCGTAGGCAGTATAATGGATGTTTGAAAGAGAACCGTATGGCTACTGGCGCGATATAAACCATTCAAAGTCGACAAAGAAAAGGAGGACGAATGTAAAGCAGCATTATGGGCAAAGGCTTGACTTTGTCTTTGCATGAGCGCGCCGAGAGATGAGGAAGTCTTCTTCGAAAGACAAAGAGAGCTACGAAATAAAACGGAGAAGTGAGTGTGACTTTGACCAAATGAAAGAAATGGATGAATACCTACCGAAGGGTCGGTGGGCGGCGGCATGAGGCTGGCACAAAACTGTGGTTAGACCAGAGACGGGAGTGTACAACATAAGCGGCTTAGAGCATACCCAGGACAACACATCGTCTAGACCATGAATAATTGCATTAACAAAAGGTATCTTTTCTACAAAGGTCGAGTAAAACTTACATCAAAACAATCGAACCCAGCCCAAAGAACGCCAAGAAATGCGGTATCTGCTGCATGCATAAAAGATTATTCCTGTACACCGTAATCAACTTTACAGGGTATTCTTAGCCAGTGCCCACAAACTGTCCAACTTGGCTCTTGCAAGGATCTCCTTGGCCTCTCCATCCGACTCGCAGATCTTGGAGCCCCATTTCCGGAATGCGCGCTGCTTGACCTCGCCTTCGAAGACTAGTAGACACCGGTTTTCGGCGTTGTCTTTCAACCTGTAGGTGTCGTCCAACGGCTTCAGCCATTGCGGATCTTCTGATTGCTTCTCAATTTGCGCGCCGGAAGGCATCATGTTTTCGGTCCACTTTATACGGTTCAGCATCAGTCGCTTGTACTTTTGTATTGACCAATGTCCGCCTTCGACAATGACGAGGTTCATCTTAGGATTGAATATGGTGACGCCGGTGAGGGCATGTTCTTTCGCGTTGTGGTCGATCTGGTAGCGATGTTTGCCGAAGACAAGAGAGTCGATCTTGAAAACACACATGTAGAGACCCTTCTGAGCATCTTTCTTCTGGTTCTCTGCAATTTTTGCTCGGCGTTGCTCGTCTGTCAGTTTCCGTTCTTCGTTGGTTTGCACGTGCTTTTCGTGACGCTCCTGGATCTGAGCTTCGACGAGCATCTCTACGGCCGTGGGATCCGCAATCGCCTGTTCTCCCATGACGCGCATCATGTTGCCACGCTTGACCTTCGGAGGTGGCGGAGGTTCGAGACCGAGACGGATTTTCGCTTGTTGCTCTTTGTGCTCTTCCGCGCGGCGCATTCTCCTGAGTTTTGCTTGCTCTTTGGTGGTAAGATACATGGGCTTGACCGGTATCAGAAGCTGGTCTTGTGGGGCCTTGAGAAGGACAGGGTGCTGCACGTAGACTGTGATAATCGAGTCCTCGCTATCGATCTTGACTTTGGAGGGATTGTCGATACAGTCGTAAGTCTTGTCTTCTAGGATGCCCTCGTCCCACCACTCCACATCCGGCGGCTGCGGTACCAGAAATCCACGCTCACTGTTTTCGTCCAACTTTGCTAGCCGATTTCTGTTCGCGAGTAGGGCCTTGATCTCCTCGAGCTTCGTCTGCCGTCGCAGCTTGGAGGCCTGTTCCGAGTATTTTCCACGCTGGTTGAACAGAAGAGCCTTGCTCACTCGGTTGTCCCGTGCGGTTCCTGCGCTCTTGGGATCCCAATAGGGGTTTTTGTTTGTATCCTCCTCCCCCTCCTGCTCTTCTTTCTTGGGCTCGCGCTTGTCTGGCTTGCTGGTCGGCGCAGGCGACTCGGTTGCTCGGTTGCCTAGAGTTGTAGGGAAGCGGGGCGCCATGGCCTCATTGTACCGCGGTCTGGCATCCTCAGTCCGGGAGGGAGTGGTCGAAGAATGTGCGGCCTGTGCTGGTGCTGATGTCGAGGCAGCGTTGGCTTTCAGGGCAGCCATCCGTGCCTTCATGGCAGCGAGCTTTTCTGCAGCAGTCATAGGAGCCGCGGCCGAGGAGGGTGTAGATGCACCATTTGTGCTAGGAATTGCGGTCCCGGCTGCAGCGCGAGCTTTGATTGCTGCTGCCTTTGCTTTTGCTTCTGCGAGTTTATCCTGTATGTTGATGCTGGTAGCCGACGGTTTGGGCCGCTTGACGCCATTCGCAGCGTGCCCATCGCCGGGAAATGGTCGTTTCTCGACCATGCTTCTCAAGATGCGCAAAAGAGGTATGCGTTGGAGTTGTATAGTGCTGACGATAGCAGGTTGAGGATGAGGTGAGGTTGTGAGAGTCTGGAGTCGCGGACCCTAGTCGCTTGGCAGACGCGGAGGGCCCGAGCGCGAAATCTTGGCGTCTCCAAAAAATTGTCCGCCGCTGGATCCTACGACAGCTACTTCACGCCGACAAGGCCAGGACGCGCGCCTGCAGACGGGACAGTCGCCATGAACACCTCGCAGCCCGTTTCCTCGCAAATCACAGGCGTCGAATTTGGCTTCCTCAGCGCCGACGATGTCCGGAAGCTCTCCGTCAAGCGCATCACTAACCCGACCACATTCGACTCGCTAATCCATCCCATTCCGGGAGGTCTTCACGATGCTGCGTTGGGTGCTTTTCTTGATAACCCGTAAGCAAGATATTCTCAGCCTTTCTCTCCTTCGCTAGGAGCTTCAATTACAGGCACTGACTAGCTAGATGCGCAACATGTGGTTTGACTACTCTCAATGGCTGCCCAGGCCATTGCGGCCATATTGAGCTCCCGGTCCCCGTATACCACCTCACATTCATGGACCAGCTCCTTCGCTTACTTCGAGGAAAATGTGCCTATTGCCACCACTTCAAGCTGCCTCGTGTTGCGGTCAACGAATATGCCTCCCAACTCAGACTGTTGCGCTACGGCCTCGTCCAAGAAGCAGCCGATATGCACGAGAAGATCGATCTTAGTGCTACCGATTCGAAGAAGAAATCCGCCTTGGAATCCGAATCAGAGGACGACGATGAGGGCGTCATTGGCCAAAGAAACAAATATGTCAAGATGGCGATGAAGCGTGCCGGCATCTCAAAGAGCGCGGCTCACTCGACGAAGGAAAAGAATGAAGCCGTAAGCGATGCGCGGCGTCGTGTCCTGAAAGACTTTTTCGCAGATATCGTCAAGAGCAAAAAGTGCAGGAATTGCGGGGCGATCAACCCGACGTACAGGAAGGACAGGGGGATCAAGATTTTCCGCAAGAATCTTTCGTCCAAAGACTGGGCGCTGATGGCACAGGCTGAAAAGCGAGCACAAAACCCTCTGGAGATCCTGGCGGAGAGACAAGCGAGGGCACAAAAGAAGCAGCCTCATGCAGACGAGGGCGTCGCTGACTTGGACCCGCCGTCCTCTGAGGACGAGGAAATGCTCGACGCGCAAATAGCAGACGGATCACTCGTTGCGACGGAGACCGCGACCAAGACTGCCCGCAAGACAAAGTCCACACAGCCGGCAGCCGACTCGCAGGATTACATCACCTCCGCGGAGGCAAGAGCAGCTCTCGTCCTGCTATTTGAGCAGGAAGCGGAGATCTTGCGTCTTGTGTACAGCCCCTACGCTCGTTCGAAGTCTCAATCGGAGGCGAGCCCGGATATGTTCTTCGTTCACGCCGTTGTTGTTCCGCCCAATCGTTACAGGATGGAAGATAAGACTGGTGACGCCATCGCCGAATCTCCCAAGAACTCCTTGTACAAGAGCATCCTCAATGCATGCGAGACGATTCGGCAAATCCACAACGAGATGAGGGGTCAGGAGAACGAGGCTGGCTACCGCAGACGCGGCTTCGCTGATCTCCAGAACGCATGGGTCAACCTACAGGGCTCTGTCAACGCCCTCATCGACCGTGAGGCCAATCCTGTTCAAGGTGCTGCGGGTCTGTCGAATGCAGACGGGATCAAGCAGAACCTGGAGAAGAAGGAGGGCCTGTTCCGTAAGAATATGATGGGTAAGCGTGTCAACTTCGCCGCTCGTAGTGTCATCTCGCCAGATCCCAACATTGAAACGAACGAGATTGGTGTACCGCCTGTATTCGCCAAGAAGCTCACATATCCCGAGCCCGTCACAAACCACAACTTCTACGATCTGAAAGAGGCCGTTCTCAATGGCCCAGATAAGTGGCCCGGTGCTGTTGCAATCGAAAACGAGCATGGCCAAGTCATCGCTCTACGCAAGAAGAACTACGAGGAAAGACAGGCTCTAGCGAATCAACTTCTCGCGCCTTCAAGTACCAATGTGAACGGATCCAGGAACAAAAAGGTGCACCGGCATCTCAACAACGGAGACGTTGTCATCATGAACCGCCAACCTACGCTCCATAAGCCGTCTATGATGGTGCATCGCGCGAGGGTGTTGCCAGGAGAGAAGACCATTCGCATGCACTACGCCAACTGTAACACTTACAATGCCGATTTCGACGGAGATGAAATGAACATGCACTTCCCTCAAAATGAGCTTGCCCGAGCCGAAGCTGCCACAATCGCAGACACTGATCATCAATATCTGTCAGCAACCGCAGGAAAGCCGCTTCGAGGTCTTATTCAGGATCACATCACCATGGGTGTCTGGCTCTCCAACCGCGACACTTTCTTCAATAGGGAGGAGTACCACCAGCTGTTGTATTCCTCAATGAGACCAGAGGATGGCCATACTACGTCTGGAACCTTGCTTACTGTTGAACCGGCGATATTGAAACCGCGACCTCTGTGGACAGGAAAGCAGATAGTCACAACGGTTTTGAAGAACCTTCGCCCGGCCGAGTACCCTGGTCTGACCATGCAGTCAAAATCTCAGACGAAGAAAGCGTTTTGGGGCCCCAAATCCGAAGAGCAGGACTTCATCATTAAGGACGGCGAGTTCCTCTGCGGTATCTTGGACAAAGCACAAATCGGTCCTGCCAGTGGCGGCTTGGTAAATGGCGTCTATGAAACTTATGGCCACACCGTTGCGGGACGGTTGATGAGTATTCTGGGTCGCCTGTTGACCAAGCTCCTACACATGCGCGCTTTCTCATGTGGCGTGGAAGATCTCATTCTCACAGAGGAGGGTGACAAAGCTCGCCTAGAACAGCTCGCGCAAGCTGAGAATGTTGGCTTCGAGGTTGCATCGAAATATGTGACACTGGACTCCAAGAAGATCGATAGCCACAATCCCGAGCTGAAGAGGCGGTTAGAAAACGTCTTGCGCGACGACTCGAAACAGCACGGGCTCGATCTCGTTACGAACGCTGCCACAGCTGCGATCTCTTCTAAAGTGACCGAGGCCTGCCTTCCCCACAATTTGATGAAGCTCTTCCCGAAGAATCAAATGCAAACTATGACTGGTTCCGGGGCGAAGGGTAGTATGGTCAACGCCAACCAGATTTCCTGCAATCTGGGCCAGCAGGTTCTGGAAGGCCGGCGTGTGCCTGTCATGGTCAGCGGAAAGACTCTACCGTGTTTCAAGCCCTACGAAACCAGTGTTCGTGCCGGCGGCTATATCGTCAACCGTTTCTTGACTGGCATCCGGCCACAGGAGTACTATTTCCATACCATGGCTGGTCGCGAAGGTCTTATCGATACGGCTGTCAAGACGTCACGCTCCGGATATCTCCAGCGCTGTATCATCAAGGGCATGGAAGGCCTCCGTGTGGAGTACGACACCTCTGTCCGAGATGCAGACGGCAGCATGGTGCAGTTCCTCTACGGAGAGGATGGTCTGGATCCCACCAAGCAGAAGTACCTGAATGACTTCAAGTTCCAGGCCGAAAACTTCATGTCCATGTTCCAGTCGCTCAATATCGCGGAATCATACGCTGAAGTTCACAGTCCAGAGGCAGCAGAACATACCAAGGCCGCCTGGAAGAAGGTCCGGAAGACCGGGGATATGGCTGCTATGGATCCATCTCTTGCTCTGTATACTCCTGGAAGACACAGTGGAGCCACGTCAGAGAAGTTCTATGCGTCCAAGAAGGAGGTAGGTCGTCTGTAATTTGTGTATCGAATCGCTGCTGACCCGTCTTTAGTATATTGACGAGAATCCTGACAAGCTTCTGAAGAAGAAGAAGACTGATCCGGTCGGCCAAGTTCTTCGGAAGACCTTCGAGTCTATGCTTGATGTCAAGTATCTGCGGTCCATTGTCGAACCTGGTGAAGCTGTCGGTGTTGTTGCAGGCCAGTCTATCGGAGAGCCTTCGACACAGATGACACTGAATACCTTCCATTTGGCAGGTCACTCAGCTAAGAACGTCACACTCGGTATTCCTCGTCTTCGAGAAATCGTCATGACTGCAAGTGCCAAGATCTCTACTCCGGCGATGGTTATGTATCCGCATGCGGAGCTGTCCAAGGTAGACTGCGAGAAGTTCGCCAAGAGCATCAGTCGTCTACCTCTATCATCCGTTATCGACAAGGTCACCATCACCGAGAAGCTGGGAGCAGGCCTGCAGCATTCTCAGGCCAGAACATTCAGGGTGCGCCTGGACTTCTACCCCGCAAAGGAGTACTGCGAGGAGTATGCCATCAAGGTCCGCGATGTCGCCGAAGCCGTGGAGAAGAAGTTCTGTCCTCGCCTGCACAAGATCATCCGCATGGACTTGAAAAAGAAGTCTGCCCAACGGTCGCTCTCAAGCGCAACCGCGGTACGATCTGCAGCAGTTCCTGTCATCGGCGAGTCTGCAGGAAGAATCCAACAGACCGCCAATGCCTCTGAGCCCGCAATGGCTGAAGGCGGCCTGGAAGACGAGGACAGCGATGACGGCGAAGGCGAAGGCGACGCAACCGACGCCAAGCAACGCGGCCGTCGCGAGGACAGTGTCGAATTCGACGCTCCCGATGAAGAGGAACGCGATGCCGTCCGCCGCGAAGGCAGCCCCGACGAGTCCGAAGACGAAACTTACGGCGGTAGCCCCAAGCCCACGCGCAACAGCACCCCCGAACCTGACTCCGACTCCGACACCGAAGACCAAGAACCCCTCATCTCGAGCGAAGAAGCATCCGACATCCGCAAAGAACGCATCCTAAAAACCTGCCAAGACATCGCCGATTTCAAGTTCGACGACAAAGCCGGCAACTACTGCGACATCACGTTCGAGTACACAGCGCAGACGCCCAAATTCCTCATGCTGCACCACGTCGAAGACGCGCTCGACTTCGCCACCATCCACGTCATCCCAGGCATCAACGCGTCGTTTGTCTCTGAAGAAGGCGATGAAACCAAAATCAACGTCATAAACACCGAAGGCTCGAATCTCCTCGCCATGCGCGACTTCAGCCACATCGTCGACCCCAACCGCATCTTCACAAACGACATCGTATCCATGCTGCAACTCTACGGCGTAGAAGCGTGTCGCGCGTGCATTGTCCGCGAAATGCACGGTGTCTTCTCTGGTCACGGTATCAGTGTTGATAATCGTCATCTTAACCTCATTGCGGATACGATGACGAAGAATGGCGGATTCACTCCGTTTAATAGAAACGGCATGAAGAGTAATGTTTCTCCGTTCATGAAGATGAGTTTTGAGACTACGGTCGGGTTCTTGAAAGATGCGGTTATGGAGAGGGATTGGGATGATTTGAGTAATCCGAGTGCCAGGATTGTGGTGGGCAGGTTGAGTGGGGTTGGTACGGGCAGTTTTGATGTTCTTGCGCCGGTTAGGGTCAGGGATCCGTTGAAGAGTGTGGTTGAGGAGGATGGGGATGAGGAGATGGTGGATGAAGAGATGGTGGATGCGGAGTAGGTGATCTCAGGGAATTACAAGTTCGAGCGTGGATTGAAGGGGCGCGGAAAAGGGGTGGGTGCATATATGAAATATGCAGTATCTCGCAGAGAAGAGCTGGAGGTTGCTGTTCAATTGTTATGTAGCGACTCGTTCTGGTGTTGGGAGAAACGGGCGTTTTGTACGAAAGCACAATATTATCGGAATTCTAAAAGCCTGCTGTTAGTCTATTTGCCATGTGTTCTGGCTGTATCATGATTTGCAAAGCATGGACTTCGAAGCTAGTGAGGAACATTGATTTGGAGTTAAACATGGGCATTCGTAGGGGAATTGCATGGGTAAGCATAAGGGAAATACCTAGTGCTCTTGTGATTCCGAGCTCGACACCAGTGGTCATAACGGGAGCCGCTAACAAATCTCGAGAAGCATCTACTGTGGCACCAATGCTATTCGATTTCGTTGAATGTGGTAGTGAAGGTGCTGCATAGCTAACTGTAGAAGTAACCCCGTTATACATCACCCAGTATTAATACTTCGAAGGGGGGTTATAGCAAAGAAAGCGTAGAGTGGGAAGTTGACTAGCTTACATAGGAAAGAGAGCGCAGGTACAAGGAAATGGCAAAAGCAAAAAGTGATCTATGCATAGGGTAGACAAGGAAAGAAGCGTAGCATTAAAAGGGATTGAAGGCTCTGAGCTACTATCAAATACCCTAAGCTCAAACTGTCCTGTTGCCGAGTTCTGCTAGAATACTCTTATTGTAAGTGTGATTGGCGTTGCGCAACCAATTATTTGCATAGTGCTGTGATTCATACTTTTCTTTCTCCGTGTCACTGGGGCCGAGTTGCATAGTGAGCGGTTTCTGCTGCCAGGTCTCCGATGGATGAGGGAAGTAGAAATCTTGATAGGGACATCGAGGGTTAGGAGGGTAAGTAACCTTCGCTACAAAGCCCTTTCTCTTGTCCGAAGCTACGGGTTCCCTAATTCAGTAGGTGAGACGATGGCATAGTCAACTAACATGTACAAGGCCACTTACTGCAGGACGATCTCCGTGACATCGGAAGGTAGTCTGGGTTGGTGTCTCTCTAAAAGAAGGAGAAAAAGAGTTCTGTCTTTTTCGGGATGCTGGGTGTTTTCCTGTTGCAGCCTGACTTTAACCTCTTTGAGAGTGGTAACGAAACCTTGCGTCTTCGGATTAAGAAGTATATGCTCCAGGTAAATTCTCCCCAGGAGTGTTTTGTCTTGCTGCACGGGCATGTTCCCCGGGGGTGCTCTGCCTGGCTGAAACCTGCTCCGGAATGTTTTTCTCATCTTGGGCGTTCTGAAAGCTGTTGGAGTTCGGAGTTGTCAAGATAGCAACTGTTTTGCGGGCTGGGAGTGTTGAATAAGTAGATAATGAGACACAATTGCGAAAGAACGTGTTGGCCTAGTACAGCACTCGCAAGTATTTGTATACCACTTCTGCTCTGCCTAAGCGCTGGGGCAGCCTGCAGTCCCCACTTGTGATGTTGGAACTTAGAGCTCTGTAACTAACGAGGCGGCTTCGGACTGCGTGGGTACGAGGAAGCATTGTGCCGATCCGGCATTGATTACGTTGGAATACCAACGCGCTGAGCCTCTTTTCTCTTCTCCGACCGGGCGGTATAAGCGCCAACTATTCCTTCAAGCAATAACCGCAATCTCCCGATGTACGCAGAGGAAGTAGCGCCTTTAAAGCTGTAAACCATCGCCGTTACTTGCTCAAATAGCGATGGACCTTAGAAAGTTGGGAGGTATCGCTGTCCCACCCCGCAAGGGTCATATTGCTCTCTTAAAAACAACTTCGCCGGGTTTGATAGTCTCACCGCGTTTCATGCTGTCAGGGCGCAATGGTTGGTGGTTCGGGCGGTGTTACCTACCCTGTTCGCCCTCGTGCTTGGCGCGCGACTGCCACTCTGCTGTTAGGTTACTTAGGCATAACAGATCAAAACTCAGACTAGGTGAAGCGTTGGACGCAGAGTTGAGTAGTCATCAACCACGGTACCATCGATATCCTTTACCGATCTGGTTTGATGAAGGGGTCTTGGGGTAGGTGCATGTAAGGTAGGTGCATGGAAGCGTTTCAGTATACGTAGGAGACTAGTAGCTGGTAAGAAGTAACTCTTCAATTCCCCTGCGACGAGTGTCAAACTCAGTCGATAATAATACGGTCTTAGAAGCGAGATAAACAAAACCTCTGAAAAGAAACAAATGATCGTACTGTACACTTTCATCATCCTCCTTGCATGGGCCCTTAACACCAAAACTCGTTCATCCCACTCCTCATGGCTTCTCGCGATTATCCGTGATGACCTTGAAGAAACTGTTCGCCATCCAATCCACAGCCTCGCCCTTTGGATGGAAAGCTCGAAGATACATGTCTTCTCTGAACAACCCTCTGATGGCATTTACATCCCCATCATCGCTAGGTTCCAGCCTCGAGAAGAATAATTGCAAGGCTTTGACGTCGTTGATCTTCTCCCTCTCGTCGGTGATCTTGGGGTTCATGAGGTCGGGAAGATTTTTCTTGCCCTTGACAAGGTCCTCCCGCTCTGAGTCGCTCAAACCCATATCCTTCATAAGCTGTTCTCTTCCTCTGGTCACGAACGTCTTGTCGGCCTCTAAACCTTCCCTCTCGACAATGGGGTGTGGATTGCCTTGATAATGGCCATCTTTGCCTCTGTCCGTCCAGTCGCTCCACCCGCTCCACAGTCGAGTCTGGTTCCCGATGTTCTGGCGGAAGGCGTATTGCAAGGGATAGTTGTCCCAACCATCGACATTATCGACTTTGTCGCAAAATAGGGCGTTCTTTTTCTTGAATTCTTCGTTGTACGAGTCCACATAGAAGACGCCCCACTTCTTGAATTCGTCGGCGGACTCTTTGATGATTGTGTTGACGTTGTTGACCATCGCGTTGACTCTGCCGCGAAATTCTTTGTGCAGCTTGATGGTGTCGCCCCACAGGTTCCAGCTAACGTCTTTGCACGGGTGATCGTCACCAGCTGTTGCGGTGTTAGTTCAAAAGATCTGATACTCCAGCTTCAATCTGGTAAACTTACTTTCGGCGAAGGGGGGAATGTATGTGCCGACGAAGACTTGAAACTCTTCCGGCTTCTCTAGATCAGTAGCTAGGCGACCACCAACGACAAGGTGTGCAAGCAGGCGCTTAAACTGCTTCTTATTTTCATCCTTATGTTCATCATTCAACTTTCCTTCGATATCATTCAAGGTGTTGTCGCAGTTGGCGGTGCCGAGGGGTCCAAGTATGCAGTCATTGATCAAATTGCGGAATCCAAAGTCCCACAATCCAGCTGTCAGGACCGCAATATGGGGATTCCCGATAGCTTTGAATTGATGTGCGTCGAGATTCTCACCCAAGTTGATTTGATATTTCGTGATAGCCGGAATGGTGTGTCCAGCACAAGCTCCGAAGTTGGTACGGCGTTGTTCATCCCCTTGAAAATCTTTCCAGCCGCTATGGTCGCGTAGTCGCTCCGGAAACGCAAATTTGTAGCGGCCGCAACCTCCTATAGGTTTATTAGAGCAGTTCTAGGGTTGGAAATTGGTGAAAGAGTTCGACGTACCGTACCACGCGTAGCCTGCGTCCCAAAACACGTCGTCCCGCATGTTGGCGCCAAGCCCAGCCGTATACCCATCTCCAGGAGCATAAATAGTTTTTACTTTTTCTTTGGGCGTGGTGTGCGGCAGTGTACTAGGGTACTTTGCGGTGTTTGGGTAGAGCAATTGCACATATCTACATTATGGTAAGTGCTTCGGTACCTTTGTTCCAAAACGGGTAACTGACTTCATGGCAAGATAGAGCTCCTCAGGTGGATGGTCGTCCTCGTCGCTCTCGGAATCACTGTCGTCGGTATCCCAGTTCTTGCTATACCACTCGTCGATGTGTTCCTGCCACTCTTCCTCCGGTTCGAAGCCGACGTCGTCATTGTTCATGTCGGTCACGACATCGTAGAAATTAGGAAGTCGGAGTTCGACCTCCCCCGGGTGCTCATTTTCAAATTCCACCTCATCTCGAGGCAGGATTCTCCCACTTTTGAAAGTAGGCACGCTTTTGGGAAGTGCGCGTACGAGCAGCGGTGCTAGCCTACAGATGATGATCAGCAAGGTCTTCCCATGGGCATTGGGAACGATGATGCTGATTAAAGGTGGATGACAAAGCAACTACGGTCGAGTCGCTATTCGTGGGGAGCGTAGTCATCCACCAAATGAAGGACAGTATTACTTACAAAAGCAGCTGAGAATACAACATTATGGTTGTATTTGTCTCCGTCCGGATGGGGGGCGGTGAGGAATGAGGATTGAGGAGGGGTGGATTGGTCTGGTCAGCATCGAACCGTACGAAAGAGTTTATATCTCCGTCTTCCTGGCTGGGACACGTTGATGATCCTCCCACTCTGGCAGTCGAAGCGACCGAGTGAACACATTGCTAGTACAAGTCTCCATTACCAAGAGGCTTGGAAATAGGTAAACCGCGCAGTAAACGCTGGGATCGAGTCTTGGTCTCTGAGGGCCGTGACGCCACGAATTAGAGCTTATGGTCATGGCGAAAGCGGATAACCGGCAGCTGATGTCGAATACATTCAAGCTTCTCACGGCCATGTGTCGAACACGTCATGGAAAATTTCGGGTTCAGACGCAATAAGCGACGGTCGTTGTGGCTCTCAATGGCCGCTCTGGCGCCAACTGTGTGGCTGAGAGGGTAAGTTTGGGGCCGGATGGGGAGGCGTTCATGATCGAGAAGTAAGCTGTGCCGCAGTCCGGGGGAAGCATGTTGTCACCAATTGCATGCGCTGGGGCGCACGATGAAGGCGGGTGTATCTGTGGGCGTAGATGATGTGGTAGGAACTGGAAACACTCGGGGCAACCGCGTTCAAGAAGGCCATGATGGTCTGTGCGCTATCACGTGCCCCCGTCATTCACTCCAGTGTCACTCACAACCATCGCGCAGCCTAACAGTATTAAAAGTTTTGAGCTCTCCCTCGGACAAGCAGGTGTATACAGACAAGTCCATTTTCTAGTCTAAAGGATCATGAGAACAACCATGGACATCTTGACCGCAGTGGCGCAAGGCTGTTGGTCGCCCTTCGCCTTTCGCGCCCATCGAAGCTGCACTGCCTATACGGGGGTCATCTACCACGTTCTCATAAACCTTTAAATCTGTCCACATCTGCAGTGGATGCGATCTTCGAGCCGCTAATTTTGTCCCAATCCTGATTGCTTGACCCTCCTCAACCGCCTAGAGGTTTCCAAGATGCTTCCAGTATGTTACGCTGCCCCGATACCCTCGCAAAGAAATATTGACAAACTGTACAGATGATACGCCGGGTGTTCGCAGTGTGTGCTTCCCTTTTATTAGTCGTCTCTTTTGTGTCCGCTGCACCACACCATGGGCGTTCCGCTTCTAGACACCATGGGCGTTCCGCTTCTAGACACCACGGGCGTTCCGCTTCTGGACACCAACATCCCTTTAGCTCAGCAGCTTCTGCCCGAGTCCCAGTAAACGGCCACAACAGCGCCTACTACACCCAAGTCCCCAAAGAAGAACAGCTCTTCAAAGTTAGGTATCTGGTGACCTACCCTGATGTCCCTGCTGTGTAAGTCCCCACCTTTGCTTCTATCCTCACCACTTTCATGATCCTTGCTCTCATCCTTCCGCTATCCGCACGCAACCTAGGATGGAGGTCACACGCCTTTTTCTCCTCTCCTCTTTCTCGCACCCTCTCCCTCCCTCCTTTGCAGAGTCACTGTTCCCCCCTCATCGCCATGCCTTTCTGGTTATTCCTTTGCCCTCCAACTCTTTCTTCCCCTCCAAGATCTCTCTAACTTCCCCAGAAACTCACACATCTCAATCTACCTCTACGGCCACATCCCATCCCCCCTCCCGGGCCTCTCACTCTCCACCTTCACCCTAACCGGCAACTGCCCCACCCCCTTCACCATCTCACACACGCTCACGGATTTCAACCGGCCCATCGCCCGCCACGGCTCCCACTACGGCGGTCCTCTCACCGTCGGCGCCAATGAAATCCTCTTTGATCAAATGGTGATGTTGTGGCCGCCGTACGAAGAAGGCAGTTGGAATTGCTCGGTGGAAGCGACGGCACGCTTGCCGGATCAGAGGGTTTTGTTTAGTTTTGGGAGCGAGTTTGTGTTGAGGTGGCCGTTGGGAGAAGGGGAGGCGTATGTGCCGGGGTTGTTTGAGGAGGGGGAGAGGGAGGGGTATTTGGTTTAGGGGTAGGGGGAGCTTCTGGATGTGTGGTTTTGTGATCCTTGAGAAGGAAAATGTATAGATGCGGAATGGCGATTCTGGAAAAACAAGGCGGTTATGGAACACTTTGGGGTGGAGGCGTTCTAAAGGGAAATCTGTTACGGTAGGCGCAAAAGCGAAAAAAAAAAAAGCATTAACATATGAGCGAAAGAGGAGAAAGCATCTGGATTGTACACAGCAGCTCTGTTGACCGCCGTCATAGGTCCGAAATCATCAGCGACCAAACAGCTTGTATGAAGAATTGATTCAACTCAGCTAGGAGAAACTGAACGGCTGTCCTATTCAAGGTAATCCCGGAAGCTGCCCTTTCCATTGGAGGCCACCAATGGTCTCGCGACACACGAACGTTCTTTCAGCACAAAGTCGATGGCCTGCATACGGATTTTCGACATCGCTTCTGGTACAGGCCTCGCGGATAGCTTTCAATCGTGCTCCACTGCACTTGTCGTACCACCGAGCTGAGTGCGTACCCTCACCATCTGGACAAAATCCCAAGATTAGCCAACCTACCGAAACGCCAGTCCACGCTAACATAATGCACAGACGACCCTAACCTAACGCCTTGCTGATGAGTAGATTCAGCATGCATCCACCCCCAATACCGGATATCTTCGATTCTAACTTCGATTTTTTTTTCTTTTGAAGAAGTGCGTCCGCGATCATATCGCCCAGCGATAACTGGCATATCGTCCTGCAGTCTCCGACTTCCTGATGATCTTGACAACCTGCCCTCGTCGCAGTCCAAGGTATTTTGCGACCGGATCGGTGACCTGGATACGAGGCAGCTGAGTCTCCTTCAGACGGTAACGCTCCAACAACTGCGCCTTCTCTTCCCTACTGAGCAGGACATGCTTGGGAACCAGCTCGTGCTTGGTGATGTTGACCAACAGATCCTGCTCGACAAACACCTCGATGCCGCCTTTTAACGTGCTTTCGACCTGGGTGCCTGCGCCGCGCAGGAATCGCATACCCATGGTAGTCAAAGGTTTCGTAGTGATGAGCATTCCCGAGTAGTAGTTTCCGGAGGTAAGATGGAGCACGTATGCTTTGAGCTGCGCGACACCGACGTTGTCATCTCCGTTGAATTCCACCCACATAGTGCCTATCTGGGGAGCGGGATTCGGGTTCTTGGTGGTGGGCGGAAGCTGGTACTTCTCGATCATAGCTTCGGAGGGTTGGCAGGAAAAGTTCATCCTTGATCGGCTGCCCAGCAGTCAGACTAAGCTCCGGGTACAAAGTGTAACAGCTGATACATACTCTGGCTCGCCGTCCGGCCTGCCGTACTTGTCTGCAAAGTCGGCGAGACTGATGTGGGTTTCTTCCTCCAGCATTTGGTATCCCTAAACGCGATATCAGATGTGAGGGTTCAGATACAGATGCGCGCAAAGCGTACCCTATCCAAGCACATCTCCTTGGTTGTCCGGAAGACGCGCCACATGCGGATCATCTTCGGGCTGTATGATTCCCTGCTCTCCTCCATTTTGGTAGGTTGCGCGCGGGCGAGAAACGGTGTGTATGGAGTGTTCTGATATCGGTGCACGCAGACGTGCAATAGGTGGTGGGTGGTTGAAAGACAGCTGGAAGGTTGCGCGGTGATGCCTCAAAGGAAAAGTTTCGAGGTTGAAAGCCGCATGTGCCAAGCCCTTCGGTGCCAAGCGCGACCAGGGGCTCGACACGGGCCACCCGAACCGGAGAGCTTTATCGTAACATCATCGACTCCGACATGTCTAATACAAACATACCAGACCTCAGAACACTCCTCGCGAGTCGGCGAGGTGGATCAACCCGTCGCGGAGCTCGTGGACCACCCGGACCTCCAGGATCTTCTCAATCTGGACGTGGGGCTGCTGCTGATGATGCCGTCCGCAACACAGATCAGGATGCAGCGGGGTCTAGGGTGAGCTGTGTAGAGCTTGGCTACCTCAATGATCCATATGCGAAATTGTTCGCAACGCAGCCCAGCACACGCCGACTTCCTCTACTCAATAGAGGTCAGAGCTGTCATTATATATACGGGAACACATCTGACAATCTCTAGGCAGTTATGTGCGCACCTCCGCTATCGATCTTCTCATTGATCGATTCATGAGCACTGCTCCCGGGGAACCCAAGCAGATCGTGTCATTAGGAGCAGGCACTGACACCCGTTTCTTTCGTCTTCAAGACAAGTATCCACCCGCGGAGCTCGTCTACCATGAAATCGACTTCCCACTAAACACTGCCGCGAAACTCGCAGCAATACAACGGCACCCTCAGCTGTTCACCAAACTGCCCGACAAAGCTGCTTCTCTGACTACGGGAGCAACCTCCTACAGCTCGTCGTCCTACAATGTCCACGCATTGGACCTAAGGTCGATGGCAGACTCCACTGTAGAAGCCGCGCCTCCTCTACCGAACCTCAACCCCGCGATCCCCACGCTCATACTTTCTGAGATGTGCTTGATTTACCTCCAGGCGTCCACCGTTTCCTCCATCCTTTCCAAGTTCCTCACAACCTACATCCCAGCACCAACGCCAGTATCCTTGATCCTCTACGAACCCATCCTCCCCAATGACGCTTTCGGCAAGGTCATGACTTCAAATCTGGCGTCGCGCAACATACAGCTTCCGACACTGTCCGTATATCCCGAACTTGGCGATCAGCGTGCGAGGTTGAAACAGTACGGATTTGTCGATGGTGCCCGTGCAGCAGATACGGAGTGGTTATGGAGGAAGTGGGTATCCGAAGAGGAGAAGGAACGGGTCGCAGGCCTTGAGATGCTGGATGAGCTGGAAGAGCTGGAGCTTCTGCTGAGACATTACTGTATAGCGTGGGGTTGGAGAGATGGTGGGCAAGGTGTGTTCAGCAAGGCGTGGGGAGAGCTCCACGATTCAGCGGAGCAGTCATAGCGCCTACACTTACGGAGTCCAATACTGAAAACATTAAACAGTTACATCCTGCGTCCCTTCCAATGTCCTCCAGAACGCCGCCCTGTGTTCAACTTACCTTAGAAATCACCAACTCCAATGCCGGCCCAAACCTTTACCAAATGAACTCCAGTCGATACCAAACCCCAGAAGCCACTTAATACCCACTCTGTTCCCTCCTCCCATCCCCCTCACCCTCCCCCTCCTTCCCACCCTCCTTCTCCCCCACCTCACCCCGCTCATCCCCCCTCAACCTCTCAAAATAAGCCTTTATATCCTCCGCGCCCACCGCCCTCCCACTCTCGGCAAAAGGCCTCAAAAACTCCTTTAACCCATCCTTCAAATGCGCATACGCCATAGCGCCCTGGATCGCCTTCACCCGATCCATATTACTGAACGCCGCTTCGCCGCGATCGTAGATCGAGCCCGTGCCGATGGAGCCGGGGGCCTCGTCGTCGGGTTCTGAGACTGGGGGCTCGTAGGTTTCTTCTTCTTCGAGGAGGAAGGGGTGGGGTTTTAGGAGGGGGAAGTGTGTGGGGCAGTGGCAGAGGTGGGAGCGGAAGTCGTAGGTGAGGAAGAGGGAGAAGGGGTGGTTGGATGGGGGAGTGGTGGAGTGAGGGTGGATGCAGGTCGTGGAGGGGGGTGTGGTGATTTCGGGGATGGAGGTCAAGGTTGTGGCGGCGTCTTCGGATTTTTGACGTTTGATTTGGGCGACCGGGGGAGCGGTGAATGGGGAGGAGATTTCGTCTTCGTCTGCAGCTTTGCGTTTCTTAGAGTCGCTGTTGCTTGGGTCGGTGGGAGCGGGTATGGCGACCTCGTCGTTAACGTTGTTCCAGCCCTGCCCATGGTAGACGGGATGAAGAAAGCCTTCGCTGCCAGCATAGGCCTTGATCCAGGGATGCAACTGTACACACTTGTAGCAGATGAAATGCTCAAAATCGTCTTCGTCTGGGAAGCTGGGTGGCAGCGGGTCCTCGTCGTCGTCATCGTCGGCTTCTTCACGCTCTGCTGCAATGTCGTTGCCATCGACTCCGCCCTCTGCAACAATTGGCGGCCTGGCTACATTGATATCCATAGGCTGGCCGTTGGATTCGGCCACAGGTTTCGACTCAGCCTCCGTCGCCGTACCGTTTGCATTCTCAGTCTTCAGCTTGATGGTTTGTCGCGACTTATGCTCCTCCACATATTTCTTGTAGTCATCCCTGGACATGCCAACCACACACTCGGGATGCCACCAATCTTCTCCGCAACCGCCCTCCTCTTCGGTACTGAGCCCCATACACTGGAACATTGTTCCTTTCTCCTGATTTGGATCATACTCGTCGCCACAACTGCAAAACTTGTTGCGAAAGTTTTTGTTATATCGATTGCCCTCGGCGGGCTCTTCGCCGGTTACATCGCCCTTCAGTCCAGTCTTCGCATTGATACGGAGCGTGCAGGGAGCGGTGTCGGGAAGCCGGGTTGTTCCGCAATCGCATGCAAAGTTACGCTTTGTGAACAGCTCGACTAGGGTGTGTCCACCGTGACAGGATATCGAGCACGAGTAGCAGACACCTGCGGCGGTGTATGGAGCGGCGGGGTCGGAGGGAGGCGGATTGCAGGTTAGGCATGAGAACAGGTTCTGTCGGAGCGCTCCTAGAGGGCGGCTACAAGTATCAAATTGCTGTTATCGGTTAGAGATATCCTGACCAAAGCGAAGGAGTCGCATACGTATGGAAGAGCTTCGCGCGCATCGGCTTCGAGGTCGAGCTGTTGCTGGATGAAGCTGCGCTGGTCAGTCGCGCACGCTTGAGAGGACGTTCAACTTACTCGGCCGCGGTCTGTGAACCTTCAGAAGCCTCGGAGGGTCGGCGTGAGAGAGTCATCTTGTCTGTTGTGATAGAAGATCGAAGCACAGTGAGCGCATGGTCATAACATTGGACTCGGATATCGCGCTAGTCCTAATGAAGACTTAATTGAAAACGCGTCGCACGGGCCATGTTTACACGCGTCGGTCGTTAGCGCGTTTGTCCCTTTTCATGTTGGCGCCAACCTCCCCGCCTTGTTCCTCCATCGTCAATTGCAGCGAATACACACAGCATATCCACATACAACATGAGGTAATAGGTCATTTGTTGCTTCTCCAGTCGCACTCTGACGACCCTCAGCTCACCCCTCCGCTCCAATATGGCATCCGGTAACAGAGGCGCTGCACCTAGCAGCAGCAGAGGCAACAAGCGCAGCAGAGAAGAAGATGTGCCCTCCTCGTCGGCCGCACATCCACCCTCAAGCCGTGAGTCAGCTCGCCAAACCAATCGGGACATCTCTGATTGTACATAGCACCGGCCTCATCACCACCCATCTTCCCCCAAGACGATGAGATCGATCCGCTGGCGGATGACGAAGACGAACTGCTCCGCGACGTCGATGATCTCGACGAAGATGTTGAGGAAGGTAACGGGATTGATCTATTCAATGACGATTTCGAACGGGACTACGCTGCAAGGGCAAACGATGCATATGTGGACGAAGGCGTCGACGATGAAGAATACGAAGCCCTGGATCTGGCAGCCAGGAGAGACTTGGACCGGCGACTCAATGCGCGTGATCGTGAGGCGAGGCGACAAGGTCCCACAGCATGGCTCCCAGAAGAAGACGGCATCGAAGGCCTCACCCGTCGGCGCCGACATAGGAACCGTTATGATGAGGAACCAGACCGGATGGACGAAGAGGATGATATCATGAACGAAGAGTTGACCCTTGAAGCCCTGTCAGACGTCAAAGCCGCGTCATTGCCCGACTGGATTGCCCAGCCCGCTGTGCGCCGCACTATTGCCCGCGAGTTTGAGAAGTTCCTCACGGAATACATGGACGAACAAGGCAACTCTGTCTATGGAAACCGGATCAAGACGCTCGGTGAAGTGAACGCGGAGTCTCTAGAAGTGTCCTTCGACCACCTTGTTGAGAGCAAGGCTGCGCTGGGTTTCTACGTTGCCAATGCTCCTACGGAGATGCTCAAGATCTTCGATGAGGTGGCCATGGCCGTCACGTTGCTCCAATACCCCGACTACGAGCGTATCCACTCTGAGATCCATGTCCGCATAACCGACCTCCCAGTGCAGTACACCCTTCGCCAGCTTCGTCAGAGCCATCTGAACTGTCTGGTTCGCGTGAGCGGAGTGGTGACTCGCCGCAGCGGTGTGTTCCCTCAGCTCAAATACGTCAAGTTCGACTGCACAAAGTGCGGTGTCACCTTGGGACCCTTCCACCAGGACTCCAATGTCGAAGTCAAGATCTCCTTCTGCCAGAACTGTCAATCGCGCGGCCCCTTCACAGTCAACTCTGAGCGGACCATCTACCGCAACTACCAGAAGCTCACGCTCCAAGAGTCTCCTGGAACCGTTCCAGCTGGTCGTCTTCCCCGTCATCGCGAAGTTATCCTCCTGTGGGATCTCATTGACTCTGCGAAGCCGGGTGAGGAGATCGAAGTAACTGGCGTGTACCGCAATAACTACGATGCCGCCTTGAACAACAAGAACGGTTTCCCCGTTTTCGCGACCATCATCGAAGCAAACCACGTAGTCAAATCCCACGACCAACTTGCCGGTTTCCGCCTCACCCAGGAAGA
This sequence comes from Sporormia fimetaria CBS 119925, assembly GCA_010093795.1. Taxonomy (NCBI): domain Eukaryota; kingdom Fungi; phylum Ascomycota; class Dothideomycetes; order Pleosporales; family Sporormiaceae; genus Sporormia; species Sporormia fimetaria. Next base: position 18,405 of record MU006574.1, on the reverse strand, counting down.
CGAGCGGGAAATCCGCAAACTCTCCAAGGACCCTAAGATCGTCGACAAGATCATCAACTCCATCGCCCCCAGCATCTACGGCCACACTGACATCAAAACCGCCGTAGCCTTGTCCCTCTTCGGAGGCGTCAGCAAAGAAGCCCCCGGCCGCCACTCCATCCGCGGAGACATCAACGTCCTGCTCCTCGGTGACCCCGGTACCGCGAAATCCCAAATCCTCAAGTACATTGAGAAAACCGCACATCGAGCCGTCTTCGCCACCGGCCAGGGCGCCTCCGCCGTCGGTCTCACTGCGTCCGTCCGCCGGGACCCCATGACCAGCGAATGGACGCTCGAAGGCGGCGCTCTAGTCCTTGCGGACAAAGGGACCTGTCTCATCGACGAGTTCGACAAAATGAACGACCAAGATCGCACATCCATTCACGAAGCCATGGAACAGCAAACCATATCCATCTCCAAAGCGGGTATTGTGACAACGTTGCAAGCTCGCTGCGCCGTCGTCGCCGCTGCGAATCCCATCGGCGGGCGATACAACTCCACGCGTCCCTTCTCGGAAAACGTGGAACTAACGGAACCGATCTTGTCGCGTTTCGACATCCTGTGCGTTGTACGTGATACTGTTGATCCCGCCGAAGATGAGCGTCTGGCGAAATTCGTGGTGAACTCGCATGGACGCGCGCATCCCTTGAAGGCGCCGACGTACGGTGTTGAGAAGCCCAGGAACACACAAGAGGAGTCGCAGGGTGAGAGTATGGATGTCGATTCGCAGCCGGCTGCGCAACCACAGGAAGGCGATATCCCGCAAGAATTGCTGAGGAAGTATATCATGTACGCGAGAGAGAAGTGCAGGCCGAAGCTTTATCAAATCGATCAGGATAAGGTGGCGCGTCTCTTCGCGGATATGCGGAGGGAGTCGTTGGCGACGGGAGCGTACCCGATTACTGTACGTCTCTCCTTACTAGGCTATCAACGCATACGCTAACAAAGACAACAGGTTCGCCATCTCGAAGCCATCATCCGTATCTCTGAGTCCTTCTGCAAAATGCGGCTTTCGGATAACTGCTCCTCGCAAGATATTGATCGCGCGATTGCGGTCGCTGTGGACTCGTTTGTCGGATCCCAGAAGGTGTCGGCGAAGAAGGCGCTTGCGAGGGCGTTTGCGAAGTACACGTTGAACCGTCCAGGCGCTGTGAGGCCGGTGCAGAGGGGCGGGAGAGTGGGAAGGGCCGCGGCGTAAAGATTGGGTGGGAAGGAGAGTGGGTATGTGTGATTGGGCGGTCTCCGGATACAAATGGCGTGGCGTTGAGGTGTTGGGAAATGGATACCAGAATGTTTACAACGATGGAGCAATGGCAATGCGTTATGATGATTTACAGAACCAACTTTCCATATCGAAGGTCCCATCACATGATGTGTTGTTGGATGCACTTTTTTGGTATGGCGTGCCTGCCATTTTAGTTGCTTTTTCTGAAAGTGTGTGATCGGAGTTGCAGATGATGATGACCACCATCTTTGAGTACTACTACTCATGATCTCCGACATGTTACAAACGACACATGAGCTCTTCAGCACTGGCTTTTTGACTTTCGCACGGAAGGCGGCACATTGATGGCAGCGTTACCGTTTTTGGTAGAGACTTGCCCTCCAAATGCAGACGTGAAGAGCAACAAAGTGCAAGAAGTTGGAGTATTTATACCTTCACGAACAATTGCGAGATCGCTTCTCGGTGGTTTCGTACAAAAGCATCAAATGAGAGCTGTTTTTTGTCTCAGGTTGTTGCGCAACATCAGTATTATAGCTGTATCCTTCTTCGCATACGTCGGAAACCATACTTGGAAGGTCCTAATGAATGGAAATCACCACAGACGATGGCGAACGTGACCGAACCACATGTCGCGGTGCTAGCGACGTTTTTAAACCAATGCAAGGCATAGACTTGGGGCGTCCTATATTTTTGAAGAGCGCACGCATTCAGTGTGAAAGACAGGAGGGCAGGTAGATATTGTGCAGTATTTATACCCGTGGAGTGAGGCGCTAACAGCTTCCTTGAAAATATAGAGTCAACCATCTATAATGATGAATATCTTCATCGGCAACAGTTTTGGCATTTACACATTCACAGTTTTGGAGAACTAGGTCTAGCCCAATGCGTCTTTCTACTGACTCGCAAAAATCCTTTTGCTCCCCTAATGTGACTGTAACTTCTGTTACTTCTAAAATCCGCCCACAAAGACGCTTATGTGTTGGGCAAGTATTGCATTTTAGTACAGTACTTTTTGACTGTTGCTTGAGTGTGGGAAGTGAAGGGGTGCGGGAAGATCGGGGTGTTTGTGTTTATACCCCTTCACGGGTGAAGGGGTTGCTTGAGAGTATTTGCACATGTTTTAGGATAGTATTATCATCATTATCACTCTAATATCAGTTCCTTATTTCTTGGTTATTACTATCGTTCCTCTTACATCTTAGTCAAACCTCCTCAGAGCCCTGCTCGAGTCTCCATTCGCAGTATTATTCCCCTTTTCGGATTTGGAGAAAGCACATGTACTGTGGGAGTAAGGTTTTGAGAAGCGCTTTCTCTAGTCGGTAGAGTGAGGAAACAATCAAGGTCGGCCGGACCAACTTATAGACACGCACACGTGACTTCCTTCTTAGAAGAGGGGGGAAGCAGGTAGTAATGCACCGAAATACTGATGATATTGATCACCACTATTACAAGATGTAAGCCTATACACAAACATGCGTACGTCCTTGTCGAGTTTTTGAGGCCAAAGGCACCAGGACATTGATGGTATATCCATTGATTTTTGATACCACCCCTATTAGAGGAAAGAGTGCGAAGAGGAAACAGCTCCTAGAAAAGAGCGGTATTTATACCCTTTTATCCTCGGACCAAGCCTAGAGCAGCTTCCAGAATCCTTGAAAGTTCTAGGACAAAAGACGCGACCTTAAAGGAATTCAAGTAAGATTATGATTATTATCATTACTACGAACCGTTAGAAACTTTCTAAGAACTCGGGGACACGTACAGGGAGCTACATCGATAACTTTCGCAGTCATCGTTAAAGCTTCAACACACAACAACATGATTTGCTTCTGAGTGTAATAGGTGGAACCTATTACATGCACAACACTGTGAGTGTCGTTGCATCGTGATAGAATCACGTGATTGAACTTCTAGATGCTTCTGCTGCATACCACTCTAGAAGCTTCGCACCGTAAGCCTCTCCATATATAAGCAGCTCTACCTCTCGAAGTACATAGCTCTCTAGCAAATCCACTTGGTTCCGAGGCATCTCTTGATCAGTCTTCTGTGTGCAGTCATCTGTACAGCCGACGGGGTCTATCCCCTTACACTGAGCTCTTTTGTGATTACAACAACCGAAGACATAAAGGTAAGTAGGTCGCTTTTTAGATCTTGCGCCCTTGAACCGCGAGTGGAAAGAGCAGAGAATTGTGCGGAAGGAGGGGGTTTTTATACCCCTCCCCCGATCCGCCAAAGTCTCGTGCTTGAAATACTAACGACGCTCTCCATCATCACTATCATTACTACTTCCCTTATACTGATTTCCCCGTACCTACATCCTTAATTTCTCAGCATCTAAGACTACAGACGCACGAGAACCACATAGTTTGTCCCGAACAAAATCTTTGAACACGACCCTCGGGGAAAGCAAAACGCGCATGAAGTCGCCCGCAAAGCCCCGCACGCCACATCACAGGAGAGGGTTGAGATTTTTGGAGCTAAAACACTACCCTGCTGTAGTTCATCCAGAGTATCCGCGAGGTTTTTCGATACCGCACAAGGCGAGCGTGTAGAGAGCAAACATAAACACGAAAACAAGCGGGTATATATATACTTCATTCTCGCACTAAGCCTAACCTAGATGAAGCAGGAAGTGCGACTCAAAAAAGGCAAGAGAAGAGAATACCCAAAGTAGAAGTGGTAATCGTCATCACTACAATTCGACCTCGCTGAACTCACGCGCAACTACATCTATAGGAGTTCCTTAAAGTTTTGAAAAAAGCTCACTAGAACATAGGAAGACGTGGAAATGGTTTTTAAATCTGCAAGCAAGCGGGTGTGTGTGCAGAAGAAGCAAATATGCGAAAAGGAGGAAGTCTTTATACCATATTTTCGCAATATGCCTTCTGCGGTTGAACAGGAAAGTGCACGGGAGGACAAGTAGATATCCTTCATTAAACGTGGTAATTATCACTACTACTCTTTGCAGTTTTTGTAGAAAGTTACGAGCAAAACACATCAATTCGTACGATCTTCATTTTTGAACCCGACTGCACAGAGCACATAATGTCTTCAGCGCCGCCTTTTTAGATGCTGCCTCGAACAGGCGTTTTAACAAGGAAAAACTAGAATGCGAGAAGAAGGGGGTATTCATACACTAAGGGCATCTTTAGACACTAAGCTAGATTCGAACAGGGAAAGTGCGAAATTAGAAGAGTTCGAAAGTTCTTGAAGATTATAATTAACGTTACTATTAACACGAATGTAGGACCCTAAAACGCCTTACAGAAGTCTAGCACACTAGAATTCACGCGCAGGAACACATGTGAAAATTGTTCTCTATATTTTAAGAAGCCGAACATCGCAGAACATGCATCACTCCCAGGCATTTTTTGTACCGTCCTTGAAGAGGCCAAGTGTAAAGAAGAGTCGTGTATGCGAGCAAAAGGGGGTATTTATACTCTATGCTCTTACACTAAGCTAAGAGCGGAAGAAACGGTAAGCCTTTAAGATTAATCACGTCGATGCTACATATCATCTCTACCAGCATTAGAGGTCCTACACATAGAAGCAACATGTAAACACCGTAATTAAGTTTCAAAAGCCAGGAGCACGGGAACATGGTTTTCCATCTTTCTACATTTTAATAGCGCCCCGAAGCAGCAGTGTAAAGAAGAACCTTGGATACGAGGAGCAGGAGATATTTATAACCTCGCGCTCTTAAACTAAACTTAATGCGGAAGAAGCATGCGGTTTCGAAGATAAGGAAACATTCAATGTTGATGCTACTTATCATCACTACTGATATTGCAGATGCTACACACAGAAACACTATGGTTCATCTTGTTAGGATCTTTGAGCCGGAGGCACATGAAACCATGAAGTCCTTCCGTATACATTCTGATGCCGCTGAAGCAGAAAGGGTAGGTATCTATGCTCGATGCTTCTGGACCAAACCTAGCAAGAAATGACCGCGAACCCTGCGACCAAAGCAATAAAAGATGAAATGCTTTGTGCAATATCGAGTATCATCATTACAACCACCAACTTCGTGGATCTGCACACCAAACCACATGCGTCTGTTGCTGCTTAGTTTTGAAGCCAAAGCACTACATGTCTACCGACATGAGTGTTTTGGTACTGCCTCGAGGGGCGTGTGTGGAGCAGAAAGGGTTGCGCGGAAAGGAGGGGGTATTTATACCCGACCCCTATCTGCCTGCTTCTAGCGGCAAGCGCTCGCGATAAATCTGTAAAACAAAGAACGTAGAGAAGTGAAGAGAGAACGAGTGAGAACTTTCATCACCATCACGAATATATTCTCAGCATTACAATACTCGCTTTCCAATCCACCACGCGCGAGCATATATCCCTCAGTTTTTGACAGACTTTGAACCCGCAATACGACACATAAGCGTGGCTGCATAGAATCACTTGGCAAAACCATTCGCTAGTCCAAAGTTGATTATATTCCTTCCGGCACCCTCAGCTCCCTTCATCATGTGAAGCGGACGAGATACCTTTTTCAAAACCTTAACGCCAGTCGCCTCCCATGCGAAAAAGAACTGCAAAACCGGCCTCCCACCTTTCATTTCGTTTCCCGGCCTTTCCGGAAGGGAACAATTCTCGCGATGCTTAAATCCACCAGAGTAAGACTGAAAAACGCCTTCACATGCATGACACAAGGAAAACAGCGCCCTCAATTCTCCAAAGTCACCTATCCTTCGATGGCAATCCGACACATCTGCACATCAGTTCCGTCGAACCGCCGCTTCCTCCACAGCCCTCGGACTCGCCAACACCGGCATCTCACGCGCTGCCTTCTCAGGCTGGTGCAGCTGTGTATTTCTGGGACTTCGAGGCGGCGAAGCAGTCTGGCCATTTGACGTCTTGTTGGAGTCCGCACTTCTCCCGTTTGCCGCGTCACTGTTTCTATGATGGCCATTCGTATTGTCGACGTCGTGGCTAACGTCGTTGAGCAGCGTGTGGATAGTCGGGATAGTCCTGCTCGGAGACGGGGCACCGTTTTGCGACGAATTGGTACCGTTTGTCTCCGGCACGTTGAGAGAATCTGCGGACTTGGGGTCGGAGGGCTGGGGACTCGGGGGCTTGGTATTAATGGTGTTGATGGCCGGGAGGACGGGGCCGTGTTCGGGGATTGAGGGGTCGGGGAGCGGATGGGCACGGGGGGATGCGTGGTAAGGTCGCGGCTGGGGTGGGTGTTGTGGGTGGCGGAGATGGGGGTGTTCTGGGGATCCATGTATCGGTCGGGGTGGTGGTTGCCAGGACATGTGTTGGGGAGGTGGAGGATAGCCTGCGTATGCTGGATGTGCGACTTGGGGGTAGGGGCCTGCCATGTGCGGTGGTAGGCGGTCCATGTGCTGGATTGTGGGAGGGTAGCTGTGGGTGTAGTAGACGGGATGGCCGGGCTGATACATCGGTGGTGGTCCTTGGATGAAGTAGCCCTGATAAGGCGGAGTGGGTGGGCCGGGGAATGGTGCGAAAATAACAGCTGGCTGATGCTGAGGCCGCGAGTATGGTGATTGGGAACCGGTAGCTTGGGTACCCGGGGGATATTGCGGTTGCGGTTCAGGGACCGGGGCGCGAGCAACTGGAGGTCCAGGCTGGGGCTCGCTGATGGATGATTCTGGATACATGCTCTTAGGAATATTAATGTGTCGCAGAGAAGGGTCATTCGTCGGTTGTGGTAGTGTTTGCGAGTGGGAGCGGGAGTAGTAGCTGATGAGATGTAGATGCTGTCCGGCCTGTGTGGTGATACTGAAAGACTGCTTCATCAAGCCATCTGGACGAAGTTAGTACCAAGTTGTGAGAAGCACACGGAGAGGCGTACCTGGCTTGTAACGATACCCATCTGGACCACCACTCTCTCCGTCGGATTCTCCGTTGGGGGCCGGGGCTATTGAACGGCCTCCCGGGTTGGAGGCCTGCATGTACTGCTTGTCCGCTGGTTTCCCGGTTGGGTAGACGGCCATGTTATTACCACTCCTCTTGCCCTCCATTTCCCGATACGTCAAAAAGCTGCCTGAGACACGACTGGCACTCCAAGATTTCCCATCAGTCCATCTCCTCATACCAGCTTCCCGCTCGTCCCATACAAAAACGGATCCGGACTTGATCTGCTGGCGCTCTTTCTCAGACAGACGGCGCTGTACTCTGGGCAGAAGACCTATTCTGCACGCCTCAAAGAGCAGGATGGCGTCCGCAGGAGTGCGGACATGGCCGTGGTAAGTCTCCATTGACAAGGTTTCGCTATGAGATGGCGTCAATCACTCCCAGAGCCAATTGCCAGATGGTGAAGAATGCAGTATGAGCTTCTTGGTGATAGACAAGCGAGGTGCTAGCTTTTCATAGATGCTGTAATGCACACGTTAACATCTGGCGCCTAAAGTGCTCGCCCCCTTCGTACAAAAGTAGAGTGCGGCTGTGCACGAGTGGGGATATGACAGGGAAGCTTGACAAGCATACTCGCCCCGAAAAGGGTAAGCAGCCCAAAAACGAGAAGGACGAAACGTTGTTAATGAGGCGTAAGGGGACAGTGCATGAAGGAACAGTGACAGCTTGAAGAAGGTTATTACATACGTCAGAGAAGATGTGAGAGATAGCCGCCGGAGAACAGCTTGTGCTCGCAGTCGGGCAGAATAAGGTGTGCAGCCGCGGAGAGGACAGGTAGTTGGGCGGCACAGGGCGCATGAAACAAGTCTGGCGTTGAAACAGGATCGGCGGAGGCGGCGGAGTTCGTCGAGCACAGAAGAGGCAAAGACGGCGCTTCGGAGGGCTTGCCAGGTGGTGTCGAGGTTGGCCAGGCGTCTTATGGGAGCTTGTTGTAGGAAGAGGGCGGGCAGCTCTAGTAGATGTACTCGGCTCGGTGCTGTTATGGGGATCCCCGGGCGCGCGTCTTGATCGCCGCCTGTTCTTGGCACGGCGCTAACGGGCCCAAGCATTCGCCGTTTAATTGCCCGCTTCCTTTTTGCGCCGTGCGATACAGAAGGCTCGCGGGTTTCAGCGCCACACACACGCTCTTGCCAAATGCCGACAGAACCTCACAATCTGTCTCAATTGACAGCTCGTACACAGCGATTTGGACGCGCTCGAAAAGGGGCGCCGGACCGAGTGCAGCAACGCCCAGCTGGCCCAAGGCCCGGGCGAGCCACAGCCCCGATCAGCCAAGCTTTCTGGCCCGATAACTTTAACAACTTTAACAAACCTAATCCACAGACAAGCCTTTGGTGCGCACCGACCGTCCGAGCTAGCCCGTACACGGTCAAGCTACCAATTGGCGGTCCCATCTGCGTCGTGCCAAGCTGGACACCACGTCCTCTCTCCGGTTGGCATCTCGCATCCGTCCGTTGGCATTACTTGGCTCCAGCCCGGATGACACTCTTCCATTCCGCCTTTCTCCTGAACGAAGGGCACGTCTCAGTGTAGCCAACACGTATCTGCTTCAACTGAGGTTCGCCTTCGAGAGCCCTCAGCCACTCAGGACAGGATAACCAGCAGTAGTCTTTTGGGAGGAAAGCACAACAGATGTACCTTTTCATCAGCTGTCTCCGCCCTGGGCAGCGGGGTACGCCACCGCTGCCCAAGCTTGCACAACAGATGCCGTGACCCGGTCTTGCGGCTTGTTGCATTGGGACTGAGGTCTGCTCACTACTGAACCTTGGACGTGTGTCCTCTGTGTGAGTTTCCGTCGAGCAAAAGGAGTTGGCAATGTCCTCTTGCAGGCCAACGATGCCAGATCTTCCATGTCCGGACTGTCTGCGTGCCCAGATGGTAACGTTGAGTCAAGCATATCGGACAGAGTCAGAGTGAGACACTACCCCATATCCAAGACACGCCGCGCAGCAACAAGACGGATTCGTCGTCCCGGCCAAGCCATGTTCTCGAATTACCAACTCACATGCTCCACGTTTGCGGGGGTTGCCGGTTCTGTCCGGAGAGCCTATATCCACATCTTACGAATCATCTGGCCGTGGCCCGCGTCATCGTCATCTGAGGAACCTTTGTACTGATCTTTCACTCAAAGATCCGGACAGCTTTTGAGCTGTCGATGTTTGTCCAAGACACAGCAAGTGCAAAGGGCATGGAAAGCGAAGAGCAGGCATTCGCATCCCTGACCGATTCGTCTATATCACCAGCGCATCGGTCGGGATCTAGTGCCATGTCACCCGTATGGTTCTGATAAGGCCACCTTTTCCAAGACCTAGTTGCTGTCTTACTAACGGGTCGCTCGGCACCTCCAGCCGGGTTTCGGATGCTAACAGGCGCTGCTGTTTTCTCAATATCTGGTGTTCTACAGCCACCATGGACGGTTCAGGTTCAGCACGGTCGGAAGCTTATTCCGCAGGGCATTTGAAGGTTCCGCTCACATGCACCAGCCCAGCTCTAGAATCGCGCCTCACCAATTCCCAGGAAAAATTAAAGTATATGCCAAGCATCTGCACATCCGGTAGCGTCCGAGCTGTCCCCAAACCTTGGCTCAACCACTCACCACCTGCTGTGCACGCCTGGTTCCTCGCGTCAGCGGCACGTTATACAGCCTGTAAATTGACGGCAATCTGCTTCCCCGGTTTCGCGCACATGAACATGCGATTCTACCATGTGCCACGAGACGAAGCAAACGTTTGCTTGCGCTTCGGCCTGGAGCTGATACGATTCGAATAGCAGCCACCGGTGCCACTGCTGGCCCAACAGGCAACTGTGTCTCGACCCTCTGGCAAGCCGTGGACAACCAGCATCGAATTGAACGCCGCAATATGCGCTCACGTCAGCGAGGACCTCAAGGGCTCATATCCAACACTCCCGGCGGTTAGGGCAAGGCCTCGTCTCGTGTCTCATCAAAGTGCCCGTACGTCTGCTGCATATAGTGTGCCTGGATAAGGCTTGCGCCAAGCACATGCAGCCATCCGGTGAATGTCAGCAGCTTATCTGAGTCCGATCAACAAGGCGCCTATTCGCTAGGCTCACTATAAGCTCATGTCGACGCCCTCAAAGTGTCCGTATTACTCAAAGATTCCAATGATGCGGCGTGAAGCAGCAAGCTTCCGCAGCGGTACCTATATCACCTTTACAGGACTGACAGGTCAAAGCGTGTTAAATGGTAGACTCGTTCATTGGCGATCCCAACACCCCGCCCCCAAAATAGACGGTTTCATAAAACGCAACGCCCCGTCGGGAAGGCGCCGGGAGTCGACATGAGGTCCAGTTACACCCGACCATCGACACGCCTTTTCCGGGTGCTTATGCCTTGGGCATGTTATAGGTGCCTCGTCACGCCGTCCACGCTGGGAAATAAGCTTATCAGAGGAAGAGCTTACGTTGATTGGGACAAGAGTCGCTCAACTCGAATTACTTGTTGGAGAAGACGCTGATCTTCAATATACAGGGCAGCGGATGGCAGCATCTTTCCGCACTTTGAGGATTCGTTCACTTAACCATGAAGACTGCACAGTCCGAACCAAGGTCGAGCTTCTTTTCACTCGAGAGGCCACCTCTGCGACGCCCTTCCGTCATATCACAGTACAGTTTGTGTGCCTCCCTGAGCCGCTCCAATGAAACCGCATCGCATATGTATAGTCTTACATCTCACATCTCGCATCATTCACCCAAACTGTACCATCACCTTACCTCCATACTTATATCCTCCCAATCTCAAACCCATGCGCCGCCCTCCAGCCGCCGCTGATTGACAAACTGTCTCACTCCCAGAACCCACCGACGCCAGTCTGACTACCTGTAAGCTTTCATACGACTTCCAAACAGGCTTATCCCCCACAAACTCGGCAAAATGGGGCCGAAAACCCACACGCCCTTCACAACGCCAACATAGCCGCCGTTGCCAAGTGCTTACTTTTAAGGTTTCTTCGAGGACGAAGTGTTGTTTTGTTGTTAAGCTTAAGTTACTGTTGAAACTTAGCCTTTTTCGGATGTCCATGCGTGTTTGTGGCACAGTCTGCGAATAGTGGAACTGTGACGGTAACTGAAGTGATGGAAGAGACTGCATTGTTCGTTGAGAGAAGAGAGCCGAGAATCTTATGAGGCGTCTCATCTCAGGTAAGCTAACCATCTACGGATAGTACATACTAGTCCAGAACCGTTACAGGAACTGGTAACCGCCAGCCTTACGGAGTTGAGCAGTCTTGCAGATCTGTAAGCAGTCGATGTATGAGATATGGATTTCGCCTCCTCGTCTTGCCCACACAAGCGTGATCTCGCAGTCCCCCTACGGATATGTAAGGGCTTCGCCGCAGCGTTTCGTTTCATATCGTCCTTCGAGCGCAGACGATGGGAAGTGGGCGTTTAACCTTCACTCTGCGCGTACGTATATAAGATGTCGTAAAACGCGCTTGGCTTTGTTGGTTGGGCGCTTAGAGATGGCGCAGCCGGTGGGGATAAATGCGAACTGTGGGGTCAACGCTGCTAAGCATTCTGCAGGGCGCTTGTCCAATATGCGGCAAGTGAGGACTTAGTGTGAAACGAAGGTTTGGTTTCGAGTGAAGGGTGAGTTGGATGCGTTGGTAGGGCTGGAGAGTGGGGACGGAAAGAATGTAGGGAAGTGTGTATGTGCTGCAGATGCTAACTTCTACAGGAATGAGACAATATGATAGAGAAGACCTATACGCGAAGAACAAACAGCGATACAACAACCGACACCCCAACCGCGACAACCGGATACAGCCTCAAGCCATCCGCCCCGCCAGACGCTCCTTTCTTCTTCCCCCCACCACCACCACCACCACCACCACCACTCCCCTCTTCCCCCTCACCCTCCTCACCCACCTGCCCCGTAGGCGCAGCACCACCCCCACCCGTAGCCGTCCCATCCCACTCATCCCCCTCAAACATCGCCTCAAACACTAAAACCACTCCCGTCCCACCACACACAGTATCCCGATCTCCAGAACAAGGCCGATTACAAACAGCTTGGTTTGTCGCTCGCTCTCCGTCCACAGAACTACTACACCAACATTCATCCCCTTCTTGCACACCCGCGTATTGGAACGAGGCGCGATAACAGGTATCCTGACATTTTGGGATTGTCAACGCGGGATCGCTATCGCTGCTCATTTTCTTTTCGAGAGCTGAGGAGGGAGGTGAGGAGGTGGAGCGGTAACAGCCGATTTCGCGCCATGCTGTGGGTGTTGGACGTAGTGTAGATATACTCGCCGTAGATGTAGACACGGGCGTAGCAGCATCGGGCTCCCGTGTAGCCATTATCGCATCGTATTTCTGCTTCGTGATAGCGCAGTAGGACTGCCAGCGCCACGGCTTGCAATCGAGCCCGACATCCGGGTTCCAGGCGGAGAATTCCTCAGCTGGGATGCTGAACATCTCATCGCGAACGAATTCGCATGACAACCCCTGGTCATTGTCGTACCAGGCGAAGCAGTCGGGTGTGGTTGCTGGGTTGAAGGCTAGGCCGGGCTTGGGACTGGCCGTGGTGTGGTGGATGAGTGGAGTGAGGGAGAGGAGGATGGACGCTCTCATGATAGAGGGAATGCTGGGGTCGCGGTGGAATTTGGGTGGAGGGACTGTGAGATGGGCGGAGTGGGGGAGTGTTTTGAGGGCTTTGCGACTGTGATTTTTCTATAGTCAGATTATCTAGACACTCGAGTTTCTTGAACAGCCCATCGTGAGATTTTTTCGAGGGTTACCCTAGGATATATGTTAGGGGCGAGTACGTTTTTGGAAGGTGGAAAACCGTATTGAGTTAACTAACCTCTGTCTCTGTTGGCGCGAGCGCCTAGGGCAGTTAGGCGTAAAGCTTCGTAAGAGGCACCAAATCCTTCATGTTTCTCGCGAAACTTAATCTTTACCTAGGTATAGGAAGATGTCGCTAGGGCGGCGGTTACGGTGGAGCTTTCCGCATGTGTAAATGTTAGCGTGATGTCCAGTACGGTTTGGGAAGGCATTATGGGTCCATCAACCCCTATCCGACTTTCCCGGCCATGAGTGTTCCTACCGCACATGATCACCTACGGTGGGATTTGCAAGGGGCCTTGTTTGATAAGTGTGGTTGTTGGTTGATTGTTGTGTGTTCTGTCTGTTGTCGTTCATCATCTAACTGCGGGGTAGATGGGGTCTGTTTTTGGCAGAGTAATGAGTAGAGTCAGCACCCTTAATCTACATGACATGCAAAGGACCCAATTATCTGACAAGAGTTAAAGTTAATACACAACGTTAACCTAAAGCCTCTAATTAGTATGCGCGCACGGCCGTTTTACTATAAGAACTAGCTATTTGCGTTATTTAGGCTTGTCTACTTACTGTAAATTGCCTTAGAAGGCCCCTTGTACCCCCCCTTGCAAATCCTACCTTAGCTAATCGAGTGCGGTACATCCTTCTTCACCCCAAAATTGAATTTGCTACGCCGCCGCTTAGGTCGAACCAGATATGTAAACTATACATTGGCACCGAATACCAAATACTTCGCGCTCCCGGAAGCCCGTTTCTTCAGCAGTCACATAGACTTTTCTGGGAGCCTAACCGGTGCTCCGAGTGGCCCGTCTACCCGATAGCTGTTGATATAAAGGTACACTAGCAAGACGTAGGCAATCAGTAAGTAGAACAGAGTACGAGCTTGCACAACGCTTCTGATAGGTCGTAACCTGAGAGTACATACTTACCTACTTGCATCAACTTACCTTCATCACTGTCGCGTTCCTGTCATTCATTCTCGGCGCGGTAGGTGCGGTCAGGTGAACTAATGAATGTCTTAGATTACCTTGCCGCAAACCGTGGACAGGATGGAAACTTTCCACAAGTTCGGTCACCTTCCCTTCGAGCTGCGGGCCATGATATGGAAGATGACTGCAGAACCTCGCATCGTCGACGTTAGAGTCCGTGATGAAGACCTGCCCAGTCCAAGGTGCAAATGCGGACGAAGACCCTGGAATGCATATCCCACGTCCTCCGCACCTATACCTGCAATCGTGCAAACATGCCGCGAGGCTCGTAATCTAGGTGTCTACCGTCAGTGCTTCAGAGAAATATCTGCTCAGCGAGGCTGCGACTGCACCCGTCGGTTTTCCTGCACCGCTCAAATGATAGCAGATTGGAGGCAGCGTTTCTATCAATACAGTCGGCCTTTCCGTGACCCAGCCGAGGTCTATAATGGCGGAAGTGAGCTTCGATACCTTTGACTCAACCTTGACATGGATGTTATCTACACCGGCCGTAGCGCGCTAGAATGGCACATGCCTGTTGCACACCTCATCAAACGACTCCAATTTGACGTATACGACGCGTTGGTAGAGTGGGAAGAAGAAGATTCGAAGCAGTTGAGTTCTTTTGTCAATGTCAAAGAAGTCAACATCATTTGCCGGTATGGGCTGGGGGAATGGGTGAGAACCTGGCCGAATGAGATGGTCAACTATCCTTGCGGCAGAAAGAATGTGTGGATGGTTGACCTGAGAGACGGCCGTCGGATACGGGCGATCGATTTGGACGAGAAGGTGAAGCGGAAATGTTGGGCTTGTAGGTCTGGCAGAGCCTGCAGCACTCATGATCAGTGAGTGAAGAAAGAAGCTCGTGGCTGAAGATTTTCTACAAACATGCGCAGTATGGGTGATCGCAAGGATAAGAAGTTGACTTAGTCTATACATGCTTGCCGTATGTGTACAACTTTATGTAACGCCTATACCGGTTCTGGTATTCTTTGTCAACTCCTCGCCAGGGGAACTATGTGCGCCCCTGAATCCTATGACAGTCTTGAATCTCTCGAAATTACGGCTTTTCCACTCCGGGGTATGCCGAGGCTGGAAAAGTGAAGTTAACGGCACATGCGCAGGGGCGCTTGTTGAGTCATCGACATTCCCAAGGGCACCATACAAAATGGGAATGAGTATCGCCTCAATGATACTTGATGTACCTCAACAATTCTCCAAGCTTTCGAATCAAAGAGATTGCGCAAGTCACATCCTCACTCAGCACGTCTACCTACAAGGAGCCCAGGCCCCTTAAAAATAATCAACTTCGAAAGATGGCGACTTTCCACCCTTTTCCTCGTCTCCCTTTCGACCTTCGAGCCATGATCATGGGGCCTCGAAGAGTACGAACCAATTGCTCACCTGATCAAACGATTAAGACTCGAACGAGAAAACGACTTTTGGTGGTTCCAATTCGAATCCCATCGACATTTGTGGCACTTCCGCAACCTTCAAGAAGCTCATCTTATTTGCAAGGACAGCATCGAGAACTGGGAGCTGGCCACAGAGGACTTCCCTTTCTTTTGTGGCCCGGAGAATCTATTGTTGATAGATAAGAACGATGGCAGGCGTATGCTGTCGAATGAGTTGGACGCAATCTTTAGGAAGAAGTGCTGGGCGTATGGTACTGATGAGGACTGCAACACTCATGATCACTCCCTGGATAAATGAGGCCGGAATGAGTGGGTCAGGGTACACTGAAGTGGAGAATATGTAGGGCGCCAAGTACCCTAGTGTACTTTCCACAGACCCGGTACCTAGAATGCTTTGGGAAGCAGCAGTGGACGGCAGACCCGCTCCTTCCCGGTGCGCTCTCCTTGACTTCAAGTGTTAGAAGGCGTCCTTTTCTCTGTTTTATTCACTTCACGTGGTCCTGAATAAACTCGATGACGACAGAAACGTTCCACCCCTTCGCACGCCTCCCCTTCGAGCTTCGAGCCATGATATGGGAAGCGACCGTGGAGCCGCGAATAGTCACCCTCTCCCGCCCTAACTGCCTTGACTTCGACATCCATCACCCTCCGCCCACGATCGAAGAATTCAGCAGGCTGGAAATATCCCCAACACGTGTTCCCGCGGCACTCCAAACATGTCAGGAAGCTCGTAACCTTAAGCTCTAAAAAAATGCTTTGAAACAACGTCCCACAAGCTTGACAACCAGCCTCGTTACTTATACGTCAACCTCTCCCTCGACGTGATCAACATCGGCTGGCAAAATCTCGAATGGTATACTGCTATCGGACATCTCATCCAGCGACTCAGGTTCTTTCGGCATCGGAGTGAGCTTTGCCTGGTGTTTGACTACCTCAATTCTAGCAATTTCGTCAACTGGAAAGAAATCCACATTGTCTACCACGAGGGCGGCTGGAAGCGCTTGGGGGGCATTACTCGTAAAAGTGTTTGTCCCTGTGAGCCCAAGGTGTTTAGCTTTTTGACGCCATCAATGAGAGTCGCATGGGACCGTCGGAGTAGGACGCGGTTCTGATTGAGTGGCGGGCTCTCTAGAATGTTACAGATGAGTTTACAAAGGGCATCGGCAGGAGAGGCTGAGGAAAAGTTAACGGGTTTGAAGGTTACCATATACTTCACTCTTCCAGCACCCTTGGGACATCCTCAGGTGTTCACTTCACCTCAAGCACAGCCGCGGTCAATATAATAAGGGAACAGAGTGCCCCGATTTTTCCCCATTTCACTCGTTCGAATCCACATAACCAGTCAGCTTGACCCACTCACCGCACACATTCCCATCCGCGCATCCCGCATCCATCTCCCCCCTCCGCGTCTTCTGCCAACCGCCGCATCTCTCACCCAATCCCTCCTCTCTACTCCTCATCTAGACCTCCTTCCCCATTCCCCCCCCCCCCCCCCCCCCCCCCCCCCCCCCCCCCCCCTTAACCCTGCAACACAACTACACAACCCAACATGCCATTCCCTGTACCTGCCATGACAACATTCTCCCACTTCCCCGATCTCCCCTACGATCTCAGATCCAAGATCTGGAGACTGGCTCTCGAGCCACGCATCGTAACCCTCACCTCCTGTCCCGAACTCTGCGCCTTCCGCACCCGCGCCGAGCCCACCCCCGAAGACTGCAGCCGCCACGTTATTTCCCGGACACGTGTACCCGCGATCCTCCAAACATGTCGTGAGGCGCGAATTTCCGGGCTTTATGAAAGATACCTCGAGCATACGCATATTTTCATGAAACCATATGTGTCACGACTCGACGACAAGATCACTAGGAGAAAATGGGCACGGGAAATGAGGCACGGTGCCAGGAAATACGATAAAGAGACGGAGACGAAATGGATCCAGACGCGCGGCGTTTACCTCAATTTCGATGTCGATGTTGTTGATATTGGAGAGGGGGAATTGGAGTGGTATCAGGATATTGCGCAGTATGTTAAGAGGCTTAGAGTGCATCGTGGGTATTTGTTTTGGGGGTTTTTCTTGCTCCAGGAGGATTTGAGTGGGTTTGTTAATGTGGAGGAAGTCACGTATGTGGATAAGAATTGGGAGCGGAAAATCCCCATGCATTTATTCCATGGTGTGCGGGAGGGAGGGCGAGCGTATTGGGATGCGCATGTAGGCGTGTTGATGTAAGTGAGATGGTGTGGAGTGTATGATGCGTAGTAACTTTTCATATGTAGGGGGCCTGAGAGATTTATTGACTAAGGCATTTCCTTGGGAGGGTCCTGTCAGGAGGAATACACCAGAAGAAAGCTCATCCGGAACGCGCCGATAACTTCGATCCGATCAGCAGAACAACGGCGTTACGGCGGACGATGAGGACACAATTGGCTAAAACTCAAACGCGGCAAGAGAAACGCGGCAATAGCAACGCGGAAATGAATGCGGATGTTTTAACGACCACCTGTTTGACTTGGAAAGGGCTATAGATTTCCATGGCGCTTCTACCATCGATATATAATTTATAATAAGAGAAATTTACACTGCAAGAGAGAAAATTTGGAAGGAATAATATATTACAAGGAGTGTGGGTATAATAGGAAGGAGTGATGGAAACACGGGGATGCTTGACAACCCATGCATGCTTGGCAACCCCGCACCTGGTGTCACTGCACGCATCCTGTACCTTCTTCTCTTCTTCATACCAATAGCAATCCAGAAGAGTTTACTGTTGTTATCACCCGTACGATCGTACAATGCCGAACCAACACTGATCAGTGATTGCACGGCTTGCAGTCACAGACAGTTAGGACGAAGAGACAGATCCTCAGCTCAGCGCGTTCCCTGGACACCCTACTATATCAGCGGCAGAGCTATCTGTGCTAAGCACAACTGTTAGTTGTATCAGGCGTTTCCCCCTGCGAAACCGACCGTTACAGCTGTATCAGCGCGTTCCAAGACGCACCCAATTCAAGACACGCCCAACCCCTCCTGGTTGTCGCTTGACCCGTGTACCCACTTCACATCTCA